>JAGVSQ010002936.1:0-23086 GCA_022683975.1 Rhyacophila evoluta | reverse complement strand
GGATACTAAATCCTAGGTTGATATATCCCCAAGTTCGAAACAAAAAGGGACCCGGACAACGCCGGGTACTGATCAGCTAGTATTATAATAAACTAATATCTTCATTTGATAAAATACCCTTATTTAAAATCCATTAAATTTTATCGCCAAACAAACGGGCGTTATTTTTGCATTTCATATTACAACTGCAAAGTTAATTACACTTTTCACTGCGCTATATGGTTTATGAGGCATAACACAGCGTGAATTATTTGGAGTACTGCGTAGAATGTTTATTATGTGGAAATGTTGCACACGTGTCATTGATCATACAGATTTCACGCAGAATCACTCTGGGGTAGACGACGGGATGGTTGTCAAATTTCTTTCAAAGTGACCACGCTTTAGACTCGAGTCCAATCTTGTAAATATTCCAAATATTGAGTGCTATTAATATGCCAGCGGTTCTAATGTGAGAGTTCAGCTTGGAAATGAGGATCATTTGCGTTATGCTCAACTTAGTGCTAAAGTTTCATAAAATAAACTAAACATTACGTGCATTGTTTTGTTGTACTCGTATATTTATGTCAGTGGCATCGTCGAAATACGCAAAAACTTAGTTCAAGAAAACAATGTCAATGGTTTAATATTGCATTGTACGGGAAGGAACGGCGCCGGGAAAAAAGGGAAATGGCGTCTGTAGTCTACGCGGTACAAGTTGGCGCCCGAATTAAATATTTCTCCAAACGGCGAGTTTTCAGCAACTATCAGGAGCGAATTCTGATATTATACGGCCCATTGGTTTGTATTTTTTTGCGTTTCATTTTAGTGCGTGGAAATTTTAGTCTTGAATAAATTGTATTTTCTCTAGATATTCCCGTCGAATTAAGTAGAGCCCGATTAATACAGGATGTTAGGGTAACGTCTTTGAATTTATGTTATAAGAGCGCAAGATATTTTTATACTAATAAATTCAAAATGATTAAAGAAAATCACTTAATAATCGCTTACAAGGTTAATAAACCTCTTCCACAAACACAATTTTTTCACAATTACAATT
Organism: Rhyacophila evoluta; assembly: GCA_022683975.1. Lineage (NCBI taxonomy): Eukaryota > Metazoa > Arthropoda > Insecta > Trichoptera > Rhyacophilidae > Rhyacophila > Rhyacophila evoluta. Next base: position 22,047 of record JAGVSQ010002936.1, on the reverse strand, counting down.
GAAATTTTGATTGGTTTTTCAAAATGAAATTGTCGGAATACGTTTTGTTTTAAACTATTAAATAGTATTTCTTATTTTTTTTGTAAAGTTACACCCGATATCATTTTATTACTTTATTGTATGTCGTCGCCAATATTTCAGAAACACTCGATCTGTTGGTTTAAGTCACTTTGAAAGCGTAGTTTTATTTTTTGCAATCTCTTGGTATCATTAACACATTTTTATATCAGCACATATGTTTATAAAACTATGTGCCGACGATACAAGAGATTACGAAAAATAAAAGTATTCTTTATAAAGTGACTTAAACCAAAAAATCGAGTTAGGTGTTCCTGCAATATTGGCGAAAATGTGTGTTCACAATGAATACCATTAAAAATAATGATCAAAAAGAACAGCGGTGATTCTATTATTTATGTTCTGAAATAATATCATAGTTTTAATATTGCAAATGTTTGCTAGAGTAAGCCTGACCTGTATTCCTCAAAACTACCCCCCCGCAGAGCTAGGGGTGGCCCGCAAAGCCAGTAGCCATAAAGCCTTCAAGCAGTAAGGTCGCCTCTTGTTGCGCAAACCACAGAGTCAACAATCTTAGAGCTGAAAAACATGGACTGAATATCGATCTGACGATATTCACGAGCCTCGTTTTATATTTAAGTAGTAACTGTGATGGGACTAAACCTGGCGATCTTTTCCTTTACATTATTTCTACGTTCCCCGAACGTAATGTTTCGTTCGGCGAGGAAAAATACGTTTTCACCACTCAGGGGCCAAATGGTAATGAACATTTTTAATCATCGCACCCCGCCTCTGGATTTTTCTTTGTTTTTACAAATATTTTGCGCACAATAAAAAATAATGCATATTAAAAATTAATACATATGATTTTGAGGATGGCTTGGATTTTTTTTCGTTCAAATTTAGCTACATTGTATTTGCTTTTTTCTTAGCATATAAGATAATAAATTAAATATTATAAACCCTTATATAAACACCGATCAATATGTTTACATTCTTATTTAGCTACTTGCCTATTTTTAATTTTATTTTTTGAAATCATAACACAAATCAAACAATCGTTTCCTTCAAAATGTTTATTTTTTATAAAGAACCAGTGTAAACGTACATATATTTTTAATGTTGTGCTTGAATGGTTTTCCGCCAAGCGAGAATACTAGACAAAATTCATAACATTAGTTTTTATTACTGGAAAATTTCTGTGCAACATGTATTAAAAAACTTCAAAAATTTCCAAAGTGAATATTATATTTGCAATATTTTAGGCCGCCTCTGGTCTGTAAGTATGTTATATTAGATGTTAGAGGATCATTGGCTTATTGTCACATGCCGCTTTATCTATTCGCATAGTGTTGTCCGCATTAAAACTGTCGACGTTCTTACGCATATGCTAATCTATTGGCACATCTAGTGATAACAAATTGACGTTCAGTGTATTCTTCTGAATGTGAAAGTATTGTCTAACATTTTTGATTTATTCCTTTCAATTCATATAATTTTCTGTCATAAAAAATCCTCTGTATTTAATTCGCGAAGTTTTATTTAGCTCAGTTAGTAAGCTTTGTTTTTGAAACGAAAAAATCAATATATGTTTTATAACCTTCCGCGAAACGTGAAATTAGTACTGAAAGCGAGGAGTTTTATTCGCATTATTAACTGAAGTTATAGTGTTTCATTTCACACGTAGGTTTTTATACAACTTTAATAGCTAACGGTGGTTTACTAAATTATTTATAACGATGGACTATTATCGCTTAGTTATTCGATACTTATAAAGCTGTTGTATCATTTTAATTATACAAATTCTTAGTTCCGAATTAGCTGTAGAGCTAAACTCATTTCATGATCCGTTGCGTCAGGTCTTCTACATCGAACAGCGAAAATCATGACGAATAATATGAAATAATGGGTTTTTTTTTTAAATTTTTGATGTTTAAGTTGAGATATATATAATTTATAGCTAGTCGGTCTTGATCTATTACTGAGTGAATACAACTCGCTGCTTTTTCAGTGTATCTTAGTCCATTCCAGAAGTTTTAAGACTGTTAACCACACCACGGTTACAACTGTACAACTGACTGCAACCAATCCTTAACTCTTCGACTGACATACCTAGCCCATTCCATCGAGTACAGATACCTATAAATTCTCGCCAGTCTCATTATTGTTGTTTTTATTGCACTCTGAATGTTATACTTAACATAAACCGTTCCATACCACGTCACGAAAACCTGAATTATTTAGGGCTCCTTTTAGTACGGTTTGTACCCTCCAAAGGGTAGGCTGTTTTAGATTGTCAAATCACTTTTATACCATAAGAAATGGTGAGAATAGACCCGAACTTCATGTAGTACGGTTTGTATCAACGTATACAAGTCTTATTGTATACTTACTTGTGATTGAGAAATTTCACATAAGTAATGTACAATATAACTAATAATTATTAATACTGTGATTAGCTCTGTGTGTTATGTGTTTTTTTCGGTTGATATCGTGGTTTCTTAAATATTTTTAGATATAATAAATAATAAATCAAGATATATGAAGTTGCTCCATACGCGATAAATACAATTATAACAACCTGTCAACCGAATATTTTTGACACAGGAACATATTTTAAAAGTTTGGCAAGTTGAAAAAGCTCGGCGATTGACAAGTCGGTGAGCTTTAAATATTTGACTTTGTGACTCACGGCACTCGTTTGTGATTCATTGAACAAGATCGCCAAGGGACACCTGACTGCCCTATATAACATAATAACAGTATTACGGAGATTATACAAGACACAACATACAACACTGAATGAAATGTATTCACATCAGATTGCTAAGAAGGTATTTATTTGCTCTTGAAAATATATCTACGTCTTCCGTCGACATATGGATTTAAATGTAAACATTTATGTATTCTAACGTCTTTACTACGGATGGACCGATATAGGTCATTCAGCAGTCAAATTAGAAACTAATTTGCTTCCATAAATAATAAGCTTGTGAGCAGGCAAGCAAAATATCGATTTATGTTGTATTTTTCGTGGCAACTTAAATCAGTTTAGATTTTGATATTTGTTTTAGCAGCATTACGTACTTGAAAAGGTGATATTCAAGCAATTGTATGTGCTTTTTTCTCTGATAAACAGCAGCTTTTCTCCTGAGCTAATTCATATCACGAATAGCAATATATTCACTTAATATAAGACTGACAGATTCGTCACAATATTTTCGCTGCTAATTCCGATATTAACATACAATATTAATCTTTGAAATTGTCATAATTCAATAGTAGATATAGCCCTTAAAGAAAAAAACTGTAAATTCTAAATTATTTAAAATCATTTTCCATCAAGCACCATCAGTCGAAAATATTAATTATTAAAAAACTGTAAGTCAATACATTCATAATTATCCTTATATCCTAATCAACAGATAGTTTATTATTGAATAGTAAAAATGTTTTTTTTTTATAATGTATACAAATGTCGATCGAACTAAAAATGATCAAAAAGGTTTGTGGTTAGATATTTCATTTGTCACACCATTGTTGAATTTTGTATTAAATTAACTACAACTCACTGCATAGATTAATATATTTACTTGCTGAGATATGTAAAGAACCTTGAACATCGAAGGATGGATCGAATCGTAAATGAATAGTTATCAATAGCACGTGTATCTGTAAAGTTATGAATGAATTGTATATTTATGCCAACACAGAAACAACCATCCGTATCTTATTTTGTATCGGTATATACTTTCTGTTAGAGCTCCTTTTGAAACCTAAATGAATGATGAAAATAATGAACCAAGATGTCTTATATATTTGAATGTAATGAGGATACAACGGTTGTAGATATCATGCTGTGATTCTAAATCGCAAATTACGGGTTCGGTATCCGTTATTGTATTCAAGTCGCACGGTGTTCGTGTACGTTTTAATCCATGTCTCCATAACATCCGTTTCCAGTAGAAAGCCTGCTAAGATAAATATGTCCATGTGACTGAAGGCCGAATGAAGGAGACTTTTTATTAAATCAATTATTTTAGAATCCACTTAAAATGAATCAACGAACAGTTTTTGATTTTTGTATTTTTTATATTTTGACTGACTTTAAAACGTATTCAACAGAGAAACTCGACCATTAAAACTCGATTATTTCAGAACTCACTTTTTTACTTAAACGTCTTTTGCCAGCAGTACGACGACATGTTAGTCAAGTCCATATTTTAAATGCAATTAACACTTATTATTATAATTTGGTTTCCTTCAAAGTTGCCCACAGGGAGTGTATGGAGTTTACGTTGGCATATAGTATCTTATTTTATATCGCTGCGATGTAGTTTAATAACGGGTAGCCGAGCCCTCTGGTTAGAAATAGTTCATATTGTTTTCCTATTTTACAACTCGGCTGTCATTCGATAGATCAACATTGAGTTGGATTGACGCATCGCTGGGCCATGTGGAAGAAAAAATTAAAAATACGCATGTACATTTATTTAAATGCCTACACGCGTTTCACTGTCAAGAAGGCATGGCTGGTATGTTTCGTGTTTTAAATTTTCTATATCAAGAGCAGCATTAATTAATCCAGTGACGTAATGTCAGTTTACGCACGAAGAGGGTTGGACCTAGGAGAAAGAGCAAAAATAAAGAGCATAATATCTTAAATTAACATATCAAACTGTAAAACGCATGGTAAATCAAATAACATCTTCAAAATCTCTATCCCTAACTATAATTTTTCAGTGAAGCCAAAATATCGTAAATAGTATTTAGCTAGAAAGAATTCTATAATTCGTTTATTTTACACACTTGCTAGAACAAATCTTAATGTTAAGGCATCCGCAGCACGCGTCCGATGTAATGAGCGACAGTTTGGACAAATTTTATCCAAGTTTATCCAACATGGTCAAAGCAAATACTTGCATCCCGAATTAATCGTGTTATATAATTTAATCGTTTAATGTTTGATAATGCTTATCTGACGAATGTTTTTTTTTTTGTATACCGGTTAAATTCGCCAAATTGTTAGATCGAGAGTCAGCTGTAACATTATTATGCCAATCGAGCTATTATTTCAAAAGTGTGCCTACTGTTGAAATTTTTATTTTTTCAGGCACATAAAAAATGTCTTTTATTAAATAAAAATAAGCAGTTTAGTGATAAATATTAAGCTTGCGCGTCACGGGCCTGGCGACCGCCGTCGGTCAATGGAAATGCGCCAAACTTCGAAGTTTAGCGAAGTTCTAAATGGTTGGGGGCGACCTCCCACGTTCGACCACTGCGCGTGATTCCCAACATGCATATTACTCGCCATTTTCACTAAAATCTCGTAATAAGTTGGAAAATCGCAAAACCTAACCGTCAAGTTAAAAAAAATATATTTTGATTTACGTATCGTTGCGAATTTTCCGCATACTTGTATCTCATTTTTTGTCAATTTCGAGGTATTTGGTCAACAAATGCATAATTTTATTAAACATATGTTTTCAACACTACTTGTCTCAAAATATACCCAATAGCATTATAAAATAAACAATTACAAACAGTACGTATCATAATAAACACTGCGAAAAAGGTTAATCTATGTTGTTTTTTTGAAGAGATACATCGGTTTTGTTTTATACTCGCATATTATTATTGTAAGTTTACAATTTGACGATCAGATTGGCAGACTGTTTTTTTACAAGATTTTTTATTGGCTATGAAGTTGTGTCTTAAGAGTGCCGGTCTGTACCGAAGATTGTAAGTATATAATCGGTAATTATATCCTGCGGATATTTTTAGACAAAATTGTGGGTGAAGTTTACAAACGATTATAAAAACACAGGTATGTTTAGGCGGATGAAAAATTGTTTGGTTTATTAAATTGAATTCAAATCGAAAAGTTTCCGTTGCTTGGGAATCCGCGCCCGCGAATTGGGCGCCGAACGCACAAGTCCGAATACTGCGTGAGGACGCCTCGGACGCCCGTGCGCGTTCAGTTTGACGCCGGACGTCCGCGCCAAAACCGAAAACTCTGCAGAAAGTGGAATTCACTGCAGTACCTATTTGACATTTGAACAAAACTACTTTTCTAAGCATTTCGAGTAATCATTGTTTTTTTTATATATAATATATATGAAGTCGATTCGTGAATATTTTTTTGGTGTGTTGTGGATTGTATTTTCTTGTGAAGTATATTAATGTTTTGTGAAATTTTCGAATGCTAAAAATATAACGCGAATTTTTGCGAATGATATATTGATTGATTCACTTGGTCGCTTCCGGTCTTAAATTAATTAATAGACACATTATCATGCTTTCAAATTTTGTGTGAACCGACTGCCCAAACATTATTTGTTGTGGAGGAATTGATGAAATTTATTAGTGTGTATACAAATTTAGCAAGAAAAATACGTGCAGTAGAAGTGATAGTTCGTAGTGTCGACTTAAACCGATGTCAGGGATCAGTGGAAATGCTCCCTGGCCCGTCAGGCGCGGTGCTTTGCGTCCAGCGTCAATGTTGAGGTTAGCTTGCGAGAACGCCTCGGACCTGGGCTCCGATCCTACCAGTCCTCGCACTCCGATCGTGGAGACGCCCGGATCGCTGGCGCCCGGCACACCCGGGACTGCCAGAATTATTGAAAATCCGCTGATGAGCCCGAGGGTTCAGTTCACGGAAATACCGTGCAGTCCCAGGATTAGATGCGTGCCTGTGCAACTCGTTTTTGACGATAAAACTCATCCAGTAAGTTATTTACTGTATTACATTTTCGCGCGGTGTGAAAACTTTGTTGAGTGTTTACGTCATTACGAAATAAAAATAAGCCTAGGACTTTTTATTCACGCAAAAACCTACAAAATAATACTTACCATGAAGGAAACATCAGTATAATGCGTTTATAATTCGTGGTTTTATCGTTTAAATCTCGTGCTTAAAATGAACATGCTATTTTTTCGATAGAATCCTGAAATACATTGAATTCCTTGAAGCGGAAATGGCTTAGTGTATAAATATCAAGTAATGTTTATTTGAGCATGATTAAAACGTATTTGCATATATATCATAATGTGAATTATATAGATTAACACTATACATAGTTAATGATTTGCTCCATATGAAAGTATCGACTCAGAAGTCACCGTATATATCTATTGTAGGATAAAATTCAGCGTCGGTTTGCTCACTCATTATAACTGAAAGTATTAAAATCAAATGACAAATTTTGTTGCATTAATATTGTTAGGCGAAAATAATCTCATTCTTTTTTTAATTTTGGTAATTTTATCTTATGTCTGCCAAAGCTTATCATTGAGGAACATATTAATATTATACAGCGTGATACTCTAGACAAAACCATAACAACTGGATCGATCACCAGCAGATAATTACTAGTGACACTGAGTGTTGTGATTCCGTAGGAGACTTTTATTTCTTGATATTTGAATTTGGAAGCTTTTATCATGATAGAAAAAGCTCTGTCCTAACTAATAACCTAATTATTGAAGATTAGAAAAATAATTTTCACTGTAAACATACCACTGCATCATCATATAACACGTTTAGGATTATTGTAGACAAAAACGATAGATGTAACAATATTTTTCTTCTCTGTAGGTACATAATCATCGAGAATACCTATCCTGTTCCACATCTATTCCGAATATATAATATAATTAAAATCGAATGTTTTAAATGTATACCAACGTAAATTGGATAAAATTTGTCATGTGTTTTTAATTTTGTTAGTATTGTATTGTAAATTTATTGTCGATTCTAATAAAAGCGATATTTATATATTTAGTTGATGATGAGTTCGCCTGGAAATAAATATGATAAAAATGTAAATAAATTGAGGGTTTCACCTCAGAGTTAGCTTGGGCGCGCGCCAAACTATTCGGTTGATTATTTTTTCTACTGGCAAAGACCTCCATCAGATTGGTAAAATACTATTTTATTTTTTATTACATTTCTTACAAAATCTTATTGAGTACATAAGTACTAAATCATCCATCCGTCGTAAGATGTTTTATAATCATCAAAAAAGTGCACAGATGTTGGGTCTGTGTATTTTAAACGTACGTTTTTTTTTTTATTGAACCTCTGTAACCCATTAATCGAGCGATTATTTATTTAGCTAAATTTATTTTCACGCTGGCAGATAATTTCGTATTAAACTACAGCTGAATTCCGCTAACTTAAAAAAATGTTTTGACTTTCAAGATTACGACTAAACATTCTGCCACTCTCTTTATAGCTAACTTCTCTATCTACATTCCAAGATATTATTTAAATCATTTATTCCGCACCACAGTAACTAAAGCAATGTTTATTTTTATGAATTAAATATATTACTTTAAATACTAACGTTTCTAATCGTATAATTGTTCAAAATATATTGTTAAACATTGTCTTAAAAAGCCTCTTGTACATGATAACAATATTAACTTTCGAATATAAACTTTTGTAACCTTTTAAAGTTGTGAGGTAATATTCGATGTAAGCTCCCCTTGACAGTGATTGTGGAACCTTCCGATCGATATTTTTCCATTCGCAAGCTTTTATTGTGTGTATTGTGGACTGCGAAGCTTTTTTGAAGCGATACAAGCTTTTATGCTATGCGCGCCAAGTGACCTTGTTTGGAACTATTTTCAGTCCGCGGTCACTGATTTTTTTTTTGATCAAGAGAAACCTTGATTAATGTTTGAAATGCCATGCACGTAATTCAAACGTAATCACTTGGTAACTATAATTTTACTTGACACGGCTGATTTATAAATTGTTTAGATTCCATAAAAGTTCATGATTGCTTTAAACTTTAACCGAATCCCCATTTAATTGAATACATACATAATCATTAAATGCTAATTATATGATTGTGGCATAAAATCTTAGGCGCTGTTGCTACTGTCGGTGTTTATTATTCTATTAATCTTTCAATATTACCTGGCAACCCATTTTCGTAAAAAATAAGCTGCCAAGACATGTCTTTACATTGCAGAAATTCACATTCTGCACTCCGCTTTCAGAGTGGATATCTTCACACTCCGTGGACCCAATATGCTTTATATTTGGATCGGACATGGTGGAAAAATACAAAAAAATATATACCGGATACTGTTACTCTTCCAATATGCCTTCAAGATCTTTTATGATCTGTAATTGTACAATGAGTATGTTAAATCTGACATTTTTATTTTGCGGCATACTTTTGATTTCAAGGAATATTAAATTAAATTATGAAGGTTTTTCAACAGATCCAGGTGGGGAGGCTTTAATTTAATACTAAACTGGTGCACGCGACAATGATGGTTAAAACTTTGAATTGATAAAATATTGAAAATTTATCTTCTAATCTCGTTTTATTTCGAAGATTGACTCTTCTGTAAATTCGAATAAAAATAGATCTCCCAGGTAATGAATGCTTAATACAAGTGTTAGAGCAGTGAAGCAATATATCGCTTTAAATATAATACGCGATCACGCGTTGCTGTTTATCACTTTCGTTACGCACTAAGCTTTCTAGAGAATGTTTACAACTGTAGGTAATTTTATAGTTATTTGTTGTGCAAGTTTTCTCGGAGCTTTTATTCGTGTTTTGAATGTTGAATGAATTATGATGGATTCCAAAAGCTGTTGCGTGATCCCAAGCACATTTGGGTTAATTGTTATACTTTAAGATTTTTGGTATTTTAAATTGCCGATCCATGACATAATAATCAAAATATATCATGTATTAAACACACATATTTCACTAAAACGCTTGAACTTTGATCGTAAGTATGGGAATTCCGGAGTGCATTTTTGTTTCATCCAATTACTGATTTTTCGTCAAATACGTTTAATGTTTCTTGTCGAAAACTTGTTGCGGTAACAACTGAAATCAATTAATTAGTCCAAATATCTGTTGATTGAGGTGAATTTCATTAACGAAACCGGTCAACACTTACAGCATTACGCAATGCATTATATACTTTTAAAATTGCAATAATTTTCTTCGAAGCAGCTGTTCTAGTTTTATTGGAATTTCGCAAGACCCTTTCTATGGAATTAAAACAATGCTAATACCGAAAAAAATATGCGTGTACATGAAAATTTAACCGGTTTTTCTTGCGCTAAAAATACATTATTCGTTCTAATTAATATATTTCGTAATACTTACTTGGTTTAAAATCGCGCTTTCGTAATTCCACTGTGCTTTTCAGCTAATATTACTCCAGTTAATCACATTTTTAAATAATATAAACATTTTTTCTGATTTTGCGCTTTTACAAGATTTTAATGTACAAACCTGACAGACACGAATGCGACAGGTTTACGGATTATGTGAAATGTTTGATACTGATTATAATGCTTAGTTGCTCTGGTATAAAACTGCTAAATAGTAATAGTTATTAGTCAGTAACTATGTCTTAATTATAAAATACAGACTTGAATGATAGCTTGTTACAAAGGGAAACATAATTGATAAAAGTGAAGATTCTTTTCATGAGTTTGCAAAACGTTTTCACGTCCGAAAGTAGAAATTATGACCAAACATTTCTGAACGAACGTACGAAAATAGAAATGTAAAAATAGAGCGAGACCGAAAAAAAAATCCAAAATTCTGAAAAAAGTCGAAATCTCGAATTCCGAAAATGTTGAAATACGAATTCTGAATGTTTTTTATTTAGTTATGTGAAGCGTGATTGAGTTAGCCGTGTGATTAGAAATATTTTTTTAGGTTGTTTTTATTTGAATTTTGCATAGAAGCTTCTACTATACACACATAATAAATTATTTGATATCAGTTATTAACGTCCTGTTGCAATTTATAATAATAGATCTGAAGTCACTGAAAAAGCTTTGTGTTTCGTAATACATTTAGATAGCTCGTGGCAATTAAATGCATTTCTTTCATTGAATACTGAAAATGTTAGCCAACAAATCTGATATCTTCTGATGTTTTAATATTAAATATTTTAGTGTCAAATAGGCGAGTTTATTAAAAATGTTTTGAAATAATTAAATAATATTATATTTGGAAACGACTTCCAGAGCTATTAGTCTTTGTGAAATTCTTTATTATTATTTTATAAATAATTTAATTGCCCTACGTTGTGAGTGCTTAGATTTTAAAGTATTTACTTGTATTTGTAAATACTTAATATTTTTACTGAAAATTTTATGACGTTCGTTACCAATAAAGATCCCGTCCAATTAAATTGGACAAATTTTCAATATTCTTGTATTTAATTTAGTAAGTGACGCTAGTAAATTAATTGTGTTTTCTGTCGTATACAGATGAAAAACATAATGTTTGTGTCAAATATATGTCGAAAATAATCATTTTATTTTGGTGCTCTAACGAAGCTGATATAGGTTATTCATTTATTAATATTAAATTTATTGTTTAATTTGTACAATCATTAAGGAGTATAAATCATTTCCAAAGCGGAGTAGTTCGTCGGCATACTTTAAATTTAATGATATTTTTTACGAGGACTAGTTATTAGCCATTCACTAAATGTATTGAGCAACCGTGCCCTGGATGAAAATAGTATTACAAACGTATTTTATGCAGCTATGGTAGTCGAAAATGTCGCTCAATCCATTGTTTATTCATTTATGCATCTGTGGCTCTCAAACCTGCAATTCTTGCAGTGCTTGACGAGTGCGTGCGCTTATCCACTCGAACTACGGTGGGCGACTATTTTGTTATTTGCCGTACGCGTCCGTTTATTACTTTTGCGCGTATATCATCTGTCGGTAGTGCAACCGAGTACGTTTTCGAATAATTTTATCTTTGGACGCGTTCCAACGCGAGAGCAGAGAGAACAGCGCACGGCTAGAGACGAATCATGCGTCGACTGGAAACGTCTTAATGTCAACAGAATATAAAATTTATATTTGAAACACACCGCTCGCTCACGGCTCAGTGGAAACTGTTTCGCGCCGCGAGTTGGTTGTTCTCCTGTGAAAACACTTGAGGAATTTTCACTTATTCGACACCAAAACATTTCACAATATCGAAGTTAGTCATTCATTTCTCCGGCAAATATGTCGTACAGGCATAAGGTGCATCCCGGCCTCAAAATCATCGTCGATGGAAAGATATCTTCGGTATGTTCCAACTGTTAAATACCTCGGCATTCAACGATAAACCCATTGTGTTTTCTTTCATTTTCACTAAATAGTTCCAAGCGATTTTCCGCATATTTGTTCTATATTACGCATTAAGAATACCGTGTAAATCTTTCCTATTTACCTGCGACTGTGACGTTATCTTCTAAATTATTGTGTAAAGACTTGCAATCTAATTTAACACTAATAAATCACACCGATCAACAGTGATTTTCGATAACTTTATTGTTTCTATTTTGGTTAATTTATCTGTATTGAATGTTTAAATATTCTCCAATATCGTATCATACAGTTAGGTCTTAGGATAAACCATGCATTGTGTTTTGTTACAAATACACGCCGGGTGAAACATCGAGTGTTAATTAGTGGTGTCAATTTATTATTCGATAATATCGACTGTCGAATAATTTTAATAATTTGTTTTGATTTAGTCAATAGTGCAAACTATATCCTAGCAGCTATAAAATATATCATTAGACACTGTTATAATAATGTAGAATTATCAGACTATTAAATGTGAATATAATTAATTGATTGTAAAACAATGCTAATCTTCCACGTGTTATATCTCCTAGAATAAAATTTATCTTTTCACTTTTGCATATTTTACCAAATGTTTATTTAAATCAGGGTCTTTTTGTATGACAATAAAACATCGCGGTTTTCAACTAGGGCTATAATTTCCTTTTATAAAGTTTTATATATTATTTTTCGTTTTTGTGTCCGGGTCCCGTGGTGGGTGTGTCAAGTCAAAAAACAGTATTTTTTTAATAAAATGTGTTAAAAATACTATATCTGGTTACCATTAGAGTGTTTTGGTGCCGTATCCGTTCATCAGATGTCGGAATGTCTGAAGCGTACGTCAATTATTCTTACCTTTTGTTTGTTAAATTTAAAGTATTTATTTTCAGTTCAGTATGTCACCACAAATAACTTGTATGTGGTGGTTGTGTTATATTCTTCAGCAAAAAAGTGATTCTTTTATAAACTTTTGGCATATGTGGTTGGAGCATATAACGATTTATAGAGAGAGCATATTGGAAAAAGATACACTTCCATCATTCTTCCTGATTGAGCATCTTCTATTCAGATAATTAAATTTTTGTAAAGTCTGACGTTTCTTTGTCAATAGATATTTCTGGTGACATGTCATTTTCATCTGTAAATTTTTCTTCTTACTGGATGACACGAAGCCGAGATATTCAATACGACTTCTTTCCATATTTTCCCGTCGACTGCTAATATTATATATGCTTAGTTTTGCTTGTTCATCGTCTCGTAGTAGAAAAACAAGAATTATTCTACATGCCTACGGGAGAAGCATAGTATATTTTCATGCAATCAAATATCACTGTATCTTAGTTTGGAGTCCATGTTTTTCATTGCGTAAAACTTTTACTATCCTAGTATAAGAAATAATACTGAATAATGAATCCTCATGATGTAAAAGATTATTCTTGACAGACGTTCGCTCAATTTCTTGAGCTGTTAAGAATCCCAAATATGCAAGCTTATTTGACGAAATTGATATCCAGTCCAGTGATCAGAAACCCAAATCGAAAATATGAAATTTTGTGAAAAAAAAAATGGATAGTTTAATTTAGCCTTTAGCAGAGAAGTTTCTAGTTTTCCATGAGATTTTCCCTATTTTATAAAATTGGTTGTGCAATAGTGTTACTTTTAAATAGTATATTGTGTAGGAAGATATTTTTTTCTTCTTAAGTATCTAAATTCTGAATCACACGCTGCCTTCTCGTCTGGACATGAGTATATTTGAATATTATTAGACATGAGCATTACATTGTCAATTAGTGTATGCCTTGTAATTCAACATTTCGTCATTATTTGCATTAAAAAGTGGAATTGCCAAATTAGGATGGAAAAACGTGAATGCCTCACAATAATGCCTAATTAGAATCTGATATACGTATATACGAGTATGATGTGTAATATAATAAATAATAAATGACACACTCGGCATCGAAGAATTCCACTTGATGTTAAATATGAAATCAGAGTTTCGAAAAATTTAGTAGGGGGAATAAGTATTTCTTTTTTTAAATTTTCATATTGAAGTTGTTTTCAAAAAACAGAATTGTTCCAACATTAGTTACAATATTAGTTTCAATGTTTTTTATTCTCACGTCAGTATAACAATCCTTCATTTACAGGGTCAAAACTCCTAGTTATGTTGTACATGTGGTAAATTGATGAGTGGGCGCTTTAGTATGGAAAATTGCAGAATCAAATCCTGCTGCTAAAAATTGAGAAAAATTAAAGATGCAGGACCGGATCGGCTAACAATCAATCCTCGTCGAAAATTAGTCAAGATTGAAGTGCACGTCCATTCAATGGGTTTTCAACCTGATTCAAACTTATCATTCAATTTTAGCCAAATTTATTTAGTAACACAGTTTTAAAATAGACTATTAAATGGTGGAAATAAATATGTGAAGTTGTGTGTGTTTTATCTGAATGATATTTTTATTATATTTTTCATCTTTTTGCAATTGTAGGAGCAGCGCACAGTTAAGGCGGGTGAGTTGACCCAACAGGAGGGTACGAAAATGGCTGCATCCAGCATGAAGATGCAGACAGACTCCGCACACTACAGCAGCGAGCAGAAAGCTATGGCGCAACAACAAGCTCACCAAACCGTCACCAGCAGTGGCATGTTCAGTCAGGAGAAGCACGTTCAATCCGCATCCAATATGACCATCACCTCGAAGAACATGTGCACTACTTCCTCTAGCAGTATGATGTCAGCCGCCTCACAGGTTTGCAAAAGCATTTAATCGCCTTGCTATTCTTTTTTTGTAATTCCTTTTGTATGAACAGTAGAACTATAGACCCAACACTTGTGGATCACATATTTCTTCATTGTTTCTTCTCTTTTCACAGGCCACATGTTTTTATTAGAATTTCTACTGATTCTTACGGTCTGTCTGTAGTCATGGTGAATTTTATATTTAAAGTAGAAAAATATTGTAGAATTTTGCACAGGTGGAGACATTTATACAATGCTATTTACCTTTATTATTGTGGAATATGCTCCACTTTTGGAGAAGACATGATAGTACTTATTTAAACAATTACTAAGTGAGCGATATTTCTTGTCTTGTTCTACATTGCAGTTCCATCTATAAATAAAAATTAATTGGTCATTATTACTATCTGGGGAACTCCGCTGATAAGTTCCATTCTTTTCTCTATTATTTTATGTACTTTGCATTTTGATGTCATGATCTTGAGCAGTTTGGAGATTTAGTAGCTTGGTTGGTTGGTTGCATAGTCATGGTTTTACATACACTTTTTAAATGTCCATTGTCAAGTTGGCAACATATTATATGTAAAATGAAATTGAATAAATTGCAAATAATGCATGTTAAAAGTTTCATTGGAAGTATTTTTTTTCTTTATTTGTTTCAACTTGTGATGGTTGAATACTCTTAAGATGATGGCAATCTTTTTGTCTTAAAATGTATTCATTCACCACAAAATATAAAAATTGAATCCATTAGCAAGACGTAGAAGCAGTTATGTATATTTCTTGTATTTAACTTGACAATATTTTTTTATTACATTATATCAAGAAACAAATACTCATACTATTTGCTTTGTGATAATAATTAAGAATAAATCTGAAATGATAAAGAATTTTATCTCTTGACGTAACACTCGGTTTCATTTTATTATATTGAAATTGTTTTATTTCTGCCATAATAAACTGACTAAGATAAGTATATATTTATTTCCAGATGAGTCAACTAATGAATGGATCGATGAAATCCAGTGAAGAAGATATTGCTAACATCACATTCGAAGACCTGAACAATCTTAGTGCCACATCGAACCCTAAAGAAGTTGAAAAAGCTATCGCAAAGTATTCGGCTCATCTTGATGCTTTTGTTAAAGGATTAAAGCGCTCTCCTGGGGATGAGGCATCAGTCATGAAAGCTTCCGCTGACCTTAATAAGATTAATGAAATTATCAGACGAGCATGGGCTGTTCCAACTTATGGACATGAGCTCGGTTATGAATTGTGCAATGCTCTGCGGAGATGTGGAGGGTTGGACCTGCTCATGATGAATTGCGTTGAAAATGAGAATAAAGAAATCCAATTTTCATCAGCCCAATTGCTTGAACAATGTCTGACAACTGAAAATAGAGCGTTTGTTGTTGAGAAGGGATTAGAAAAAGTTGTGAATGTGGCTTGTGTTTGTACTAAAAATGCAAATTCAGTTGATCATTCAAGAGTCGGCACAGGAATTCTAGAGCATCTATTCAAACACAGCGAAGGAACATGTAGTGATGTGATAAAGCTTGGAGGATTGGATGCGGTTCTATTTGAGTGCAGAAAAAATGACGTGGAAACCTTGAGACACTGTGCTGGCGCTTTGGCCAACTTATCTCTATATGGTGGTGCAGAAAACCAAGAAGCGATGATTAAAAGGAAAGTGCCGATGTGGTTATTCCCCTTAGCCTTTCATAATGATGATAATATTAAATATTATGCTTGCCTAGCAATAGCAGTTCTGGTAGCTAACACCGAAATAGAAGCAGCAGTATTAAAATCGGGAACCTTAGATTTAGTAGAGCCTTTTGTCACTTCACATAATCCTTCAGATTTTGCGAGATCCAACCTTGCCCATGCTCACGGTCAAAGTAAAAATTGGCTGCAGCGATTGGTGCCGGTGTTGAGCTCTAAAAGAGAAGAAGCACGCAATCTTGCCGCTTTCCACTTTTGCATGGAAGCCGGAATCAAGAAGCAGCAGGGAAATACAGAAATATTTAAAGATATCGGAGCCATCGAACCTCTGAAAAAAGTGGCTAGTTGCCCCAATGCTATGGCTTCTAAATTTGCCGCCCAAGCCTTAAGACTGATCGGAGAAGAATTACCACATAAGTTATCACAGCAAGTGCCTTTATGGTCGACGGATGATGTCCGAGAGTGGGTCAAACAGATTGGCTTCAGCGAGTGTGCCATAAACTTCGTAGAGAGCAGGGTCGATGGAGATCTTCTGCTACAGCTAAACGAAGAGAATTTGAAACAGGACATTGGATTGACTAACGGAATCAGACGACGAAGGTAAATAAACTGAAAACATATTCAGTTAATACGTTGATTGCCACGGAATTTTTCACAATTCCGGTCTAAATAGCCAATTTGATTTAATCATGTCATATTATTAAAAACTTTGATAATAATACTACATAGTAAAAATCAAAAAGCTTAAGAAATGTTTTTTTTGTTATTTTTTTAAAAACATGTTTTGTTTTCTTTATGAAGATATTTTGATTTTTTTTAAAAAAACATCTTTGAAAAACCAATTTTGTACCAAAGCTAACAAACGGCGCGAAACATGTTACTTTTTTCCAATCTGGCAAGAGAAGCCAGTACTTTGCTTGGAAGATTGTTTTAAAAATTATCACAAAACATAAAAATTTATTTGTATGGTAATTTTAGCTCTAGCTTCAAAAAAATGCTTTATATTAGTATTCAAATTGTAATGTGTTTCATTTAAACTTGTTTTTTGGTTAGATTCACGAGAGAACTCCAAAACCTAAAAAAAATGGCTGACTACAGCTCCAGAGACGCCGCTAACCTTAACACATTCCTGCAGACTATCGGACTGGAGTATAGCATATATACGTACTCCATGCTAAATGCCGGAGTTGACAAAGATTCCATGAGATCTCTTAATGACGAGCAGCTTGAGAATGAATGCGGAATCAGTAACAGTATCCACAGACTTCGCATATTAGACTCCATCAGATGTAATTATTCCCCTACATATCAAACTATTAGTTAGTCTCAGTAGTGTGCACAGGAGTTAAAATATACTCCCTAAGGAATTTTTAGCCGCTCTTTATGCCCAAAGCATTAAGTTTCTGGATAACGATTATTATTTATTATTTGTCATCAGGTTGGAGATTTTTAAAATCATCTCTTTTTTACACTTTATACTTAGAAAGGTGTCTTTCAGTTGATATTAGATGTATCAATTCTATGTCGTATGACAGATTAGGATATATAAATAGAATTTTTATGCAATAAAAAAATATTTAAATTATTGTTTTGTTTCCAGCATGCGAAAATAACTTTTCGAACCTCAGTGAAGAAAATTTGGACAAATCTCTGGATGTGTTTGTCAGTTACCGCCGTTCGAATGGATCTCAGCTTGCCAGCTTACTGAAGGTCCATCTCCAACTGCGAGGCTTCTCGGTATTTATTGATGTGGAGCGACTAGAAGCGGGAAAATTTGACATGAACCTTCTTCAGAGCATCCGACAGGCCAAACATTTCCTCCTTGTTCTCACTCCTAAAGCTTTGGATCGGTGTATCTCAGATGGCGAATGCAAAGATTGGGTTCACAGAGTAAGTGTTTCGGATGTAAATTTATCGATTCTTTGAAATTTTATTTTTGTTTAAATGTGACGTTTTAAATTTCTTTTTAAGTCTTATTATCACTATTTTAATCTAAGACAATGGCGTTTGCTGCAAACTTTCCCCCATAACTGTAAATATAGTGTAGGAAAGGTTTTTTGGTCCTCCTGAACAATTTAACAAATGTATGATACGTGTTGTCAACTTGTGCCCACCGATATATTATAAATACTCAGATTTTTTTTATTTCATTATTTTCTTTGAAACAATATTTACAGTTAAATAATCATTTAATACCACGACTTTGTTACTGGTGGAAGGATCATTCTGGCCCCCAGTGATGATTGGTATTTTCCATTTTCTGGACCATTTTTAAAAATAATAAAACTTTCTCTTTCTCTTACAGCAACTTATTGTTTTATTTGTTTTTACAGGAAATTGTGGCAGCTTTGCAGTCACAGTGCAACATTATTCCAATCATTGATAACTTCGCCTGGCCAGAACCTGAAGACCTACCTGAAGATATGAGGCAGGTTTGCCACTTTAATGGAGTACGTTGGATTCATGACTACCAAGATGCTTGCGTTGACAAATTAGAAAGGTAATCTTACTTATTCACGTATGTTTTAAATTTACTCATCTGACACATATGTTTAAGTATTGTGATGCAAGAAGATGTGATATGCAGAGGATTGGAAAGTTTTCACGTTCCTCAAAATTAACTACTAACGTGCCTGATGCGGATTTAGTGTTTAACGTGTTATTATTATATTTTAATAGTTAGTTAATATGGATATTCTTCCTTTTCCCTACATAAGACACGCGGGTGCTATATGGTACCTCCATGAATCTCGTGTCATCTGACAGACGTCTTGCTTTCTTCCAGGTTAAGTCAATGTCTGTTAGTTCCGACGAGTACATCATGTGGATGTTACCTGCCGACATACCATATATAGATATTAGTTGCTAAAAAATTCTTAATGTTATTTACAGGTTTATGCGTGGAGAATTGAAAGAAGGCATCTTGGGTCGTAGTGGACTGGCAGGAAAAGAGGGCGGAACCAATCCACCTCCTACCCCGGCTCCCCTTGTTCGAGCACCTCCCTCTTATCAACGAATGCACTCCTCAGACAGTGGGAAGGGAAGCAGTGACAAAGACCAGACTAATGGGTCAGGTCGAGATTGACTAGAAGGCACCCCGGCACAGGCGGCCATACTTCCAAGGTATGATATCTTTTTAAGTATTTTCGAGCTTAACTGTTTTTAACAATTGCACTTTCTTTACCTACATTTTCAATATATTTACATTTCATAGATCAATGAATAAACGATGGTTGAATGGTTTGCAATTTAGACCATGTAGGTGGTTGCTTTTGAAGATATTTTTTAGTAAAAGTATTATATTTGAAGTGATTAGTAAATAAGGGTACTAGAAATTAAATTACGGTCAGTATTTATTTTCAACTATTAAACATCTTTGTCATCAATTCTATGCTTTTGATGTTCTGTTCTTAACTAGAATACCAACATAGTAGTAATTGCCTGGTTATTAATAGTGTTTATTTTTTCTATTCAGGCTGCGTAACAATTCAAGTCCATCGAAATGGTGGTCGAGAGGTGCGGTTGTGGCGCCACCACGGCTGCCTCGCGTCCCGCGCCCACCGCGACCCACTCCCCGGGCTCGGTCTCTAGATCGACCCTCCGCACGTCCCTCGCCTTGCCGGCCCTCGGAAAACATCCTGTCTTCAGACGTAGACAAAGAAGAAGAAAGACAGACGATATCCCGCAGTTGTGATGACCTGTTGGACGACTCTGCCGACTTAAACAGCAAAGAACCAACCGTAGATGAGAGTTCTCCTGAACGAGAATCCCCCTCCATCATGACAAGAAGTTATGAAAATGAATTGGATCGTTTGGACGAAGAGGAAGATGTTTCAGATCAATCACCCAGACCGCGGCGTGCTCACAGTTGTGAAGGGCTTCTAGATGGACCGCAGCCACGTCACGCCTCTTTACTTTCCTTGCCACTGGCGCGACATTCTCCTGACGCCTCTCGGAGGAAGCGAAACTTCATGGACCGGTGTGTCAATAAAGTGCGGTCGCTCGTTCTCAGAAAGTGACCTCTCCTCTGCTTCAGCCGGTTGCTATTCGTTTTAGTATGGCGGTCCGCGTCTGTTAATGTGACTTTTTTTGAGAAAGTAGTTTTTTTTATAAACACTCCCGTTATCTCATAGAAGAGCATCACCGTATCTAGTGTATTTGTTCAATTGTGAGTTTTGTGTAGTGCGGAAATTATATTATTTCGCAATGCCGTGTTTCAACTCGGCATTGTGGTATTTTTTAGTACAATGACAGAAAATCGTATTCCCTCCATTCCAGAAATATTTTACGAATACAATTTGTGGATTTTACAACGTCCTTCGAATTGACGATTCACCTCGGTTCAGTCTTCGACGTGTTGAATTCGAGATTTTTAATTTATTGTGACAAAATCATGACACGCGAATGGACTTCAGTGCAGCTTTTTGCAACTATTCATAAGATAGGTTTAGTAGACTTCTCGCCTTGCTAATTTAATGAAATTAAAGCAGCTTATTTATATGTATATCTTTGTATCGAATGTTATTCTTTGATAATATGATGTTAATCTACATGAATTTAGTTGATAAGATATTATTTTATTTGTAAATTTACAAACCTTACATACATACAAGTTTAACAATATATTTTCATATTGAACCATGAAGTATAATAAAAAAATATCAAAAACTGATTTGAGTGTTTTATTGAAATTTGTTCCTTCTTCTAAATTTTAAAATATTATTTATACTTACCGTTTGCCCCAGGAAGAATGTCTCCAGTAAGCGAATGAAATACAACCCTACAGTAAAAAAAACAACGAAAGATGCCTCAGTAGTGTATTGACACATTAATTTAATGATTTCAAGAGTATTAATGGATGGATACTAAAATATTTATGTGGTGTTTGTTTACTGTCACAGTAATATTAAAAATAACAACATGGACCTTAATTTGTCCGATGTGACCAAGATTTATCTTGATATTATATATCATTTTTCACAAGAATTGCTTGTTAGCTGATTCTCAACCCAATGAACATCTGTGTTTACGATTGAAATTATGTAAGAATAGTTTTTTTTATGTTGATGCAGCATTTGAATCTGTAGTTTCGACCAAAAATAAAACCCACTGTATTGTTTGATTTACAAATTTGTCAATAAGCATGGCAATAAAGTTTACATGAGTGTATTTTGAGATTTGTATCCTACAAAGACGGGTAAAGAAACCAATCCTAAAAAAAAAAATCAAGATTTTCTGAGCAAAAATTTTTGTTTTCATTTTGTTTTAATTATTTTACACTTCAACAAATTGGTCCCTTAACCCTTTGAGCGGTATTGACGTACGGGTACGGCGGCACTCTAGTGATCCAGATAGAGTATTGCCGTACGGGTACGGCAGCGTTACTCCGCGCACTTTTTTCGTATTTTAACATGCTTAGATGGGAATTTTGATTGAG
>JAGVSQ010002935.1:0-23088 GCA_022683975.1 Rhyacophila evoluta | reverse complement strand
TTTTAAAAATCTGACAGATGGGGATTCGAACCCGCATTCCCCGGATCGCTAGGCACGCTACGCTACCGGGAAGACAATTAGTATAACGTTGACATTGACATTTAGTATAACGTATATGTTATTAAGACTGTAATATGAAAATTAAATACTTAAATAGCATATACTACATCTTTCTAGATTATTTGATTATTGAAAAAACATACTACTTTAAAAGTAATTGAATGTTCTGTGTGGGTGCTAATTTAAATGGTGGTCGGTTTAGGCTTGGATTTTTATTAATATTATAATATTTTTGCCGATAAAACTTTGGGATTGGTTATAGTTGGTGTATTTTTTGTTTATAAGTAAAACAATATATGCGTATATTTAGTGAAAAAACACGTTAAAGTGGCATTATGATAATAATTATAATTAAGAATACGTATGCTCAAAAAATTATTTGTAGTTGAGTAATTTTATATTTATACCTCAAAGCTGAAAACGTTCCAACCACATGGACGTTTTGTAGATATTATTTTCTCTAAATTGTTAGTATACGGGTTACAAAAAACAGCGATTACTTCTTTTTGGGTGTGTATTTCTGATTGGGTGTCTTTGTCATATTAAAATATTGATGTTTTCGAAGAATTTTATGCAATAAAGTGAAAAATTTCAATTTGTGGCTTGGACGCCTTTTCCTTAACTACATCCATTTTACTCTTTGTATTTAAAAATGTATGAACTTCCTGAATATTTTCAATTCAACAAAACGAATCTAATATAGCAAGCAGGCATGGAGTAAAAATAATTTCATAAATTGTTATTGATTAGATATTTCAACAGCTTCTTGTTTTATTATAAATGATTAATTGATTATCATCAAGCATCTTCGGTGAAATATTTACTGACAGTCGGCACAGATGCGCTAGATATTTGCGGTCTTAGTTTATCTCTCAGGTATATTTATGACAGTCAAGCGTAATCGATGATTATTGTTTTATGATTATTTATATATAATTAGGAGATAAAATAATACTGCGGGAGCTGACTTGAGATCGCATCGCGAAATATTTCGCCACGGAAGCGTGACGGTTTCGCTTCTCGGAATCGTCAGGCAAATAATTGAAAACACGGCGCTGTGCGAAGACGCCGCCGCGCTGCGGTCAAGGGCGAAGACCGTGGTCGTTTAATGGGAACGAGCCCGCGAAATCGTGCACTTCAAATTGCTATTTACACTTTACTGTTGGGCTTCGCTTTTTCCTATTATCGGAATAAGGAAAATAGCAAAATCACTCCTTAATGGCTCGCCATAAATTCATTTCGAATACGATTTACCTTTAATTTATTTCGGAATGAATACTCGAGGCATTACTACTTAAATTCCTTATTTTATTTAAAAAACAATAAATAAATTAGACTACATTTTTCCGTAAAACTCGCACAAAAACTAAATAAAGGTTAAATTTATTTAACTTGCACAATGATTTATACGATAAACAACGAATCGAAACGGTTGAAAATATTAAATACAAATTTGGATTGACTACTGAACTATTTTTGGGTAAACATTATAGGTACATAACACTGAAATATTCAAATATTATAATAATGAATCTATTTATTATATTTCCGCGGTTTCTATACTGATTTTTGGAGTTATTTTCAGTTGATTATGGCGGGTATTAACGGATACGGAGGATATATCTAGTAAAAACTAGATATCCGAAATAACAAATAATAAATAACTGCAACGTCTAAAACAGTAAATTGTATTACCATTCTTTATTAGGGTGTAACTTTACGTTGGTATATTTTTCATAGCATGATACATCTATTATATTATGATATTTTCACACCGGAAGCAGTGGCGTAGCCACATATTCAGCGCACTGGATGAACTAAATTCAGTGTGCCCCTTCGTTTCTCGGAAGAGTTTTTTCTCTATATAATCTTTCTATTTTGATTTAAATCTTACTTGATAACAATTATTTGATATTCAAGACATTTCAACGTTAGGATATTCAACGAAATATAATAATAAAACAAAATATAACTCTTTAAGTACAGTGTACTTATTATTATTCCTTGTATATTTTATTTACAACATTCACTAATGCATGCTTAGTTTCCATATAAAAAAAAAACTTTTTTTTTCTCTGTTTTCACATATTTTTTAAACATTTTTTATTTCATTCTTTTAAATTTGGCGCCCCTATGATTCGAACGCCTGGATCAGTTTACTTCGACTGCTCCTCGGTGGCTACGCCACTGACCAGAAGGTATTTGGGCATGCATTTGTCTTTATTTTGTGCTTTGTCAAAAAATGTGATTTTTGCAATATAAATTCTTTTCACGTCTGTAATTTATCGATTGTATGTTTTAAAAAAAAGAGTATTTATTACAGCATTCAAATATTTGCAAAAAAGAGTATTTATGAACTATGAGGTCTTTAAGTATGATGTCATTTCTATCAATTGACCTGAGCATAAAATTTCTTTAAAAATGATTACATTTCACAAACGAGCGGGTCGTGAGATTCAGCCGAGAAACACGATAGCATTTTATTATATAATCAGCCATAAAACCATGAAAGATGATTTAACGGGATAGGCATTTTTTTATTGAGAAAAACTTGTTTCAGTCAAATAATTAAATTGCGTTCTGCCAACATTTATTGATACAAGTCGATGATCTTTTCATTGCTTCGTATTGGGCATAATTAAAGATTTTTGTTTACATTTTCACGCTTAACTTGCAGATAACAACAAACTTTTTACCAGTGAATCAAAAAACCGACGGATTTAAAAATAATAATGAGTAATCATTGCAGTAAGCTAACGTTTATTTTATTAATTTCTTAATAAAGAACTCTCACACCAAAAGCTCTCGATACATTTCACATCATTGTTCAATGTTCAGTGTATAAATAAATTATCACTGTACATAGATATGTATTTTCATTGTGCCATAACAAATCCATTTGCTTCAAACTAACTATTAAACTAAATCAAAAACTAATAGCGAAAAAGGTTACACATACAAATTTACAAACTTTCTTAGAATAGACAATTTCTTTTCTCTTCTTAGAAAAGACGTTATATGTGATTTCTAATGTAGAGAACAAACCATCCTTTAGGGTCGATTGAAAACCTAGCGTGTTTTAAAAATAAAAACACATGAGCTATAAAAAAGCTCTCGCAAAAAAAGTCTCTGGCCGCGGTTCGGCGAGAACTTTTCGGCCTTGGGTTTCTATGCTTTTGTCGGACACAAAGATTTACACGTTTTAGTTCAGTGTGTATGCTTTTATTTTAATTTCTTCGGCAAATCGGTTCTCGGAACATCTCCAATTCGATTCCCGCCTGGCAATAAACGCCTCCTTCCACAGTTTTCCTTTTTGCCTGTTTTGTTCGAGATATCCTCGCAGGTTACATCGCTTAATTCGAACAATATCTATCGGCGTGTATATTTTATCCTGTTTCTGATTTGTTTTATGGCTGATAATAAAACATAAACGTAATCAATGTTTATGGGATAAATATTCGTATTGAAAACGGAGGAAAATAATTTTTAATATTTTTTCAAAGAAATTGCATTTTTTTTAAATACTCAATAGTTGAAGGGATACTGAAACTAAAAAATCAATATTTACATATTTTATAAATCTGCAAAGCATATATGTAGGCAAAATAAATACTATAAGATCGTTGTCCCTGTATGCATACGAATGAGGCTTAAGTATACATGACGCATCAATAATTATATATTTAAATTCTGAATTATTTAAAACTGGTAAACTTCCATATGTGAGATCCACTATTTTAAATGATTTTACTAATATCTAATCGTTTTCATTTAAAACCAATATCCATCAAGTACCATTAGTTCATAAAATCAATAAAATATTTTTTTTACACAACAATGCTTATTATATTGGTGCAGATACGCATACTATTTAAAACATATATAAAAAATGTAAAAGTATATTATCTTTTAGAAATTATATACTTGTTCAAATAGCTATTCGGTGGGAATGGTATATTTAAAATCGAAGGCCTTCATTTTATCGAGATCGCTTTAACACAATTATTTTAAGGCTTGTACATGAGTGTGTATTTATTATTAGCGTCCTATCTCGAGGGTGACGCATAATCAATCAGGACGTCGCGCTAGACATTATTCAGCAGATAATGAGTCACAGCGCGCGAGGAGGTGTTTCATTATTTAATCGAATCATTTACCTTCGGGCGCCCGAAGAAGTGTCGTTTGATTGACGTTACGCTCAAGTTTTACTAATGGGACGGCACGAGTGGCCAGTTATACATATTCTCCGCTGCTCCTGAGGAGACTCGAGAACAGCCGGACGGAGACTTCCTGCGACTTCTGGCATGTTATCCCCGCATCCTTTTTGAAATACCAACACATTTTGTGATGATGCGACATTTACCGGTATTCGTCATGCGCATTATATTCTATATTTATTTGCAAAAGTTGTCACCTTGGGAAAGGAAATGCCGAGATACACACATCTAAACTGACAGCACTGAAAAATCAGATATGACTGCGTGATGGTTTTGCAAAAAAAACTATTCACTGATTATTCTCAATATTTATTATTGCTTTAATATGTATTTTAACATTTAAGGTAAACGAATATTTTTTATTCGAACACAATTGGATGCTAAAATTTTAATCGCGCAACGATCAAATATTTGTATTTGATAAAATATTTGAATTCTCAACATACTTTTTTAAATATCGACTGAAATTTCACAGAGAATGACCGAAATTATGTAATAATAATATCCAGTGACGTAGCTACCGAGGAGCAGTTGGAGTGAACTGCTCCAGGCGCACGAATCATCGAGGGCGCAAATTAGTATTGAGGTCGCGTAAGCTCTATTAAAAGTAAAAAATTTCAAGGTAGCGTTAGAGTTGAATAAAACGAGAAACCATAGAGGGCGCAGCGATTTTACTTGCTCCAGGGCGCTGAATATGTAGCTACGCTAGCTATTTTATATAACGAATATAATTTATATACTTGCATAAAAAGGTGAAAAATAATAATTCAATAATATGACATCGACGCAACGTGATGACGTATTCTTCCAAAATAAATATTTAGCATAGAGACACAAGTTTGATATAAATTCATACATTCGTATTCAAAGAACGACACAACTATAAAAAATAGTCATTCAATCAAGATTTATATTTTTTTATATCTCATCTATATAAAAATAAACACAATTTATGTTGCTACATTTTTTTACTCTTTTACATGCATATACATATTTGAATAATTGGTCAATCAATAAATAGCGGCAATTTACAGTTGACTATTTATCGCCGAACCGTTACCCTTCGGCTAAGACTGCTATTTTAATTATTTTGATTAAGACGTTAAAATTATTAGGCAACTTCTGTAGAATCAATCATAGCCCCCAAAAATACACGATTGATACATATTTATTTTTAGAGAGCGTTTCTTATTTATTACTTACTCTAAATTCTTCTTCGTGTGTTTATTTCTTTGCACATTAATATTCGCAGTACTCAAATAAACAACTACATATTAATATAATATTTACAAGTCAAATAATATGTATGTCGTTCGTGGGCAGGGGTTCAAAAATGTAGAGCGGCGTAGCGTACAGTGCCATACTTTAATTTCCAATTGACTGATCAATTAAATTTGCTTACAAATTTGATGTAATATAAGTTTAATTTGTAACACTTTTTCTCGAATAAGGTATGTCGAAGTATTTTGATAAACATGTTAGGCATTTAATCATTATTATGTTCAGCAGTGTAACCTTTTTATTGTTAAGTTTACGTATTTATTATTTATAATAATATTGGCTCGATGCACACGGTTGCTTTCAAATACAGGAGTGTAATTAATTAATAAAATGGAAGGTAAAATTTATTTTTAATTTATTCTGTCTCGCATTTTTTTAACTTAATACACATGTTTTTACCCTGGCTTATTTTTCCTCTATTTGCAGATGCAAGTACATATTATGATATTTATTAATAATATCGAATATGAAAATAAGAGGGAAATTCTCTTCTTTGAAAAAAATACTATAAATTAGTTTTCCGATATCAAAATATTTTAAATGAGTAGTTTAAGTTTCTTTTGCAAATAATATTTTTCCACCATTGCCGCTTATTGTATCTGTTTATTTCTTCTTCTTCTAGTTACCGATGCGGTCTCACAAACGAAGACCTGAATAGGCGCTGGAGCAAACCAAGTCCCGTGCTACATCCAGACATTTATCATACAAAGGTTCGTAATAGGCCGCATTTTAATTGTTCTACATGTACGTACCCCGTATGACATGTGTCCCATTACTATTATACAAATTCTTTATAAATTTAGTAGAGAACAGTGTCAGGACACTCTTATCCACATTAACCCACCAGAATTTTGTGCTATTTTTTTAATATCCAAGTATTCTTGATAAAAACTAAAATATATTAATCCATGGTGTAACATAGAGAACTATAAAGGTAACCACAGACTATGAGATGATTTTTTAATATAATTCAAATTCGGAGTCATTTTACGATGTTAAATGAGAACTATCGTAGAATATTTAGCTACGCCACTGGTTGTAATATAAATTGAAGTATGCATTATTAGTTTTAAAAATATATTCGAATTCAAATGGGATGGTCAGGTCACACTATCGATTTGATTTCGTTTATACATCTGTAACGCATTCTAAATAATAAGCATTTAGAATTTTTCTCGGTGAATATTAGCTTCAATGTTGTTTGCGTTCAGGCAGACGTTTGGGATAATCATTACTCAATAAGCCGGCGTTTATATTCTTAATAACATATGCAGTGCACTGTGCGCTTAGGCCGAAAGAGCTTTATCCTAAAATAATTTGTGCCTGTTACAAAAAAATAAAATTCACATTATCATTGGCTCAGCATTTCAGTTCAGCGACCTACGAAGATTCTCGGCGAATAAAAAATAAAAACGCTTCATTTACATTCGAAATACCTACACTGATTAATGAAAAAACTATCCAGTCCGGGTTGATCATAATAAATTGGCTTCTACTGGGAGGTCTCGCGTTATTAGTTCAAAATCATAAAATCACCAGCACACTCGTACGTGCATACTAAACAAAGTAAGTTACTAGATGCATTTTATTGTATTTTTAAATTGCAACACCGTATTTTTTGTTGCTAAAAATTGTCTATGGTTACCTTTTCATAAGATCAGTGTAAGATTTATCGAAGCTTCGTTTTTTAAATAATACATTTCCGGAATATCTTAACGATTAAAATAACGATCAAAAGCACGACATGCGAACGCGCTAAATCTTACAACTAAATTAGTTACTTTAACTGACCACAACACTGATATTCAAAACAATAGACGCGCATATAATATGCTAATCTAACCATGTATTTTTAAAATGACAGGATGTTCCTTGAGAACTAAAAACCTTCTGTAAAACCGAAAGTTTGAATTTCGATATTTTTTCTTTGCGTTGGAAAGATTTTTTTAAAATAGTGAAATAATTATAAAAGTAATTGCATACGATTACATGTTTACATTTCCGTTGATACTGTCCTCAACAATTTGTTTTTGCATGATGCAATCAAATTTGTATGATTAGTTAATTATTATAAACTTACTTAATCGGCGTGTATTTGTTATAACTATATACCTAATGGTTTTATAAATTCAATAATAATAAATCGTTTTTAAATAATAATAATTGTACCTAACTTCTGAAGGCTTTGCGTTGATTTTTGACACAATTATCCCATGTTATTCCGCTGGCGAATGAAGGTCCTCACATACTCGTGCACGTACAAATAGGTTTCTTTTTGTGGGGACATTTAATAATTGCAATTTGCTATTTTGATATCTGTAGATAAACAACGTCATTAACGAAGTACCCAATTATTAACAACTTAAAGTTGATTCGGGACAGTAGTTGCCTTGGCATAGAGACTGTCATATAAAGACACGCGAGAAATTTGATATTTTTACACTGATGATAATATGCGACAACTTCACAATCTCTCGGATTGAACGTGGAACGTTCAGGTTTGCATGCACAGTCATCTGTGTGTGACCATTTTTTGCCCTGAAGCGGAATATCTACTAACTTTAGGTAATCCAACGTGTATTTGATGTATACTATAAGACCGCCCATCGACTGACATAAATGAAATAATGAAATAGCAAATAAACCATTCATTGATATGGGATGCTTTAATTATTAGTATTGCTTAATAATAACATATCTACTGATTGTCTATTTGCATAATGTTTTCTTAAAATTACATCTTGTAATACTGACTCTACCTATCAGTCATCCGACTCATTTCACAAAGGATACATTTTTATTAATTGATTTCGCTACGTATTAAAACGGAACATCCACTTATTTAAGATGGTCCTACGTGTGTTTGATATAAACTATAACACTGGCCATCTACCGACATAAAATGAAACAATAAATAAATCATTCATTGATATGGAATGCTTTAATTATTATTATTGCTTAATAATAACATACTCGATTTGACCAAAAATGAATTGTGTGTTTTGTAAAAAAAATAATTAAAATAGGGATACAAAACAATTTCACTATTTAAAAAATGTTGGTAATAAAATATTGAACGATATAAAAATAATAGTCAACCTGTTCAATCAATAATAAGTAATTCTAACTAATGTTAAAGAGACTCAAGTCTAAACTGAATTCAACGTCTTTTTTTTATTAAATCACTCTCTTTGTGAGGTTCGTAAAACGGAAACAATGAAATAACAGTGTCATAATATCGTAAATTCTTTTCTATATGGTCACCCTATGATAGTTCATGCAAACATGCACATGTTTACATGGTGGTGTGTAGTGTGTCTATTTGTCAATCGTTCTTCTTCTATACATATAACACTTATTTAGTATATGTATTTAGTTTTCATAGTGTGTGTTTTATTTAATTATAATACGTATGTACGTATATTTTAAATTAATAATACATAAATAATAGATCATTCCCTAACACAAGTTATCCACTAAAATACTAACAATAATATCTTCCAACGCTTTAATTTGTGGGATGATACATCTGCGTTAAAGCCACTAGCACATTATTTAAGAAGCGCGTAATGTTAATTTATCCGAAAGCTTTTTTTGGTTTTCAATTAGCATTCAACAAATGGCATTTCCACATTAAACCGTCCGTTGAGTAAAATTTAATAACGTTATTCCATCGCTCAAAAATTCATTCGGTTACTTAAGCATACACATATTTCCCCGTGCTTTGTTTGAAATATCTGCTGACTATGTTTTGATTATTAATCACAATTATATTATTACGACGTTGATTATAATCGCGTTAACTGTACACGATTGTGTTTGATGCACAAAATTTCGGGGCCCATCGTGGGATACTCTCACATGTTTTTCACAAAGACCTTTGTCTGTGCGTGCCGTTTTAATTCGCAACGGGATAGAGCGGTAAAAAATATGACACTGTGAGGACAAATGAACCAGGAAATTGTAGCGCTCTCCGCCTTCTCGGTACCTCCGTCCGCTGCATCTTTACGACGGTTGTTAAGAGCGACTAGCTAGTGTCGGATCCGAGCCACGAGCTCCGACACCGTCTAATGAATTTGAACTCTGGAGTCCGCACTTCATAGTTGCAAAGCCACGAGGTACAGCCGTTCATCTGCGATAACAAGCGGGCATCGTGTTATTAAAAGTTTCTCGAAGGGCGCGCTGCTCCGATCGAGAACGCAGTGGCAAATTATCCATTATTATAGACTTGAAAGCAATAAATGTTTATAATCTCCATATTGTCTGGCTGTGTGCCTATTGCGAGAATATACTCAATTGTTATTAATGTATCTGCCAATAAGTACAGGGTGCCCGCATCCCGCACCTTGGTGCAATAATTAGAAATAAAAAACTACGTAATATCCAAACCATCAAACGTATTTCAGTATAAAGCCGGTAACGTATTATTTTGACAATACACACTTGCGTGATTTCTCTCACAGCTACGCAATTTATCACGAACGTGTCTTCAGTCATTACATTCTTCCAACAATCAAAATTTATTATTTATTTTCAATTGCATCATAACGCTTAGAAACGTATTTCAATCGGTCAGAATGATGGACGACGCTCGTATATTTCTGAATTGTTGGTTGAGTATGGAAATATGTGCATATTGTCATTTATTGTAATCAAAGTATATTAAGTGCACGTCCATGGCGGAAGTAAAGACGACGCTCCGGCGCTTACATTGGTAATGTGGCGTCGTAAATTGCAATAATTCATCGAATTCTATCATTTCGTACCGCTTAGAGCTGCAATTATACTTCTTTCCTTTAATGATTTGCTCATAAATTGTATCTTGTCGTATTCGTATTTATTATGAGTATTACTTTTTATAATTGCGAATAATATAATGAATATGATTATTTTGACATTTACGATATACATTTTTGTCGTCTAATTATTCTCTTGTTATTTAGGGGTTGTTGGAATACATGAGTCACGGCTTGAGGCGTCCGGCCACGGTGTACTGCGACTTCCATGGACACTCGCGCAAGAAGAACGTCTTCTTGTACGGCTGCGCGCCCGCCGAGAGCTGGTGCCCCAGAGATAGAGAAGCCGCCACTACTGATGACCGGATACAATACCTCGTAAACATTTATCCTTTTTAGTGAATGCTAAAACGTAGTAATACTATGTATATATATATGTGTGTGTGTTTAAAAAAATAATCATCCGTTTGTGTGTTTCTAATATATATAATATACATACCACAAAAAAATGCACGTGTGTGCATCTGTCACAAGTACTCCTCCTAAATGATAAGCAGTAACGACTAAAATGTTTACATGCGATTTTGGTTGCCATTTCTTGGTCAACTATATTACTTTCAAACATCATCGCCGACAATCATCAAAAGGCTAAAAATATTGTATACGGCCAAGAATTGAAAAAAAAATTTACGGTGGTTAATCTTGTTTGCACATTTGGTAAATATAATTATAATGTAGATCCTAAAAATTATAAATTATTAGTGTACACATTCATGATAATTTTAAATGAAAAACAGTCACGGATAACGCTTTAGATTAACGTGTAAAAAATTAGGTTAGGATTGATTATGTAAATCGATTTTAGTGGTAAATACTCACATAACAGATATTATAATATTTATTTTATAACTTGAATAATAATATAATTTATAATGAAATTTCTTTTATAATAATTGCTTCGGCCAAATTCATAAAAAAACGGTAAATCTGACGCAACCACTTAAAATGCATGTTTTGTCATATTTTCGCTTATTTATTTAAATATCTTTGCACAGTTTTCATTTAAAGCAAACATTTGAAGTGGTATTTTAAATAATCGTGCCCATCTTAAGTTGACACGCGTTTAAAATGCCTTTTGCACGCAAAGTTCCAATCCGAGGTTGGCAACCGGTACCACTCATTACTGGCGAAAGATTTCGAACTTTATAGCCTTCGGGACAAGATCAGGGGTCGATACGCATGTAAATAGCTATAACGTGCGGCCAATGAAGTCTTATCGCAAGCCAAACACAGCAACCGACTGCTCACTACTACTGCATTCCCAGTGGCATTTTTTTTTACTGAATTCTCCACATAAAAAAATGAAAATGACGTACAACATTATGTCGAATACACATCGATCGATAAATACTCAGAAAGACGTGTAAACGGGTGGCTATATTATGAAAGTTTATTTTTCAAATTAACAAACTCAAAAATAAAAATAATGTGCTTATATTGTATATGCCAGTGCGGCGTTACGGTAGCGAATCTTGGCACCTAACAAAAGCTCAAAAGAAACGTATATTGAGCTTTGAGAACAAATGCTTGCATCGAATATTGGGGGGTGAATTGGACTGACTTTGTATGGAACTCGAAGATAAGGGAGTGGGCGGGACATCCTCTCGTCAAATCGAAAGTCATGCAGCAGTGGCTGGAACTGGCTGGGCCATCTACTGCGGATTCCTTCGGCTCTTGCTTGTCTCTTCTTCCAACCGGTGGGATTCCGGTGACCTGGAAAACCGTCACGTACTATTCATAGGATATATTCAGCGGAACTGAAGAGTGCTGGTATGACCTGGGAGGATTTGTAGCTGTTGACGGGTGACAGAGAATCGTGGAGGCGTCATGTGGTGGCCATATCCTCCGCATGCCGCAGATTATATATGCAGATGTTTGACGACATAATACAATATATATAAAATAGTCTAAAGTGATTTTTAAATTATTCATATTTATTCTCTCACTTCATTAAAACTATTCCTCCGAAATTGTGTGATAAAAAAATATTAATATTTAATCTAACTGCATAATTTGAATATGGCTTTCCAAACAGATATGTATGCTTTACATTTAACTAGGGGAGCCATTATTTTAAATGAAATTAGATCAATTTAAATACCATATAATAATATTAGAATAAAGTACTATAATTTAGCGAATCTCATTTGCGCCACTGCATTTTGATAGGAATCGTTAGCTGTATGGTATGTAAGCTCGACAGGGAAACATGTTAAGTTAATCAGAGCTTTCAAATTAAACGTATAATTTCGGTAAAAGCGTGCAGCTGTGATGCTAAAAATTGGCCCGCGGCGCTCTTTGGCGGACATTTTTGTGTTTCTTGTTGCGTTAGGTGCCCCCGAAACAGCACTGGATGTTTTCTCGGCGTATGGTAATGATCCTATTTGAATTTCAACTCGCGGGCCACTTTCGATTATCATTCAATAATAACGTATTAAGTGCACTTGATTTGCACATTTTTAAAATTAATTGTCCAGGTTGCCGCAGATTGCAACGGCTAAACTGCACAAGTGTTATTTGTACCTTATAAGTAAAAGGGGAATATTGAAAGAGTGATTTAGGGTATTTTACTTAATTTCTAACCATTATAATATAATATAATGCATTATTCTAATCTGCCTGATTCTTTGCTGGTTCACTGTATTGCTATGTTATCAATTGAGACATTGTTGTTATCGTATACATTTTTTGTTTCATGTTGTATTGTTAATTGTGTCAAAAAATGATGTTATTTTGTATAATATAATACAAAGTATGTATGGTTTTACTATTAAAAACTTAGATACACTCGTAATAATATAAATACTGTCAAGCATAGCTGATGAATACTAAGTAATTTTAGTGTCACATCAATGTCTGCTTACCCGCGCGCTTCGTATTTGTAGGCATTACCAGCCTTGATGGAGCGCTTGTGCTCAGCCTTCTCCCTGAGGTCCTGCAGCTTTAAAATCGAGAGGGAGCGTGAGTCGACGGCCCGAGTCACAGTCTGGAGACAACTCTCTGTGGCTCGCTCCTACACCCTCGAGGCATCCTTCTGCGGATTTGACCAGGGACCTTACAAAGTAAACTATCAATAATTACGAATCACTTCATAATCACAATTATATCCGCAACCATAACTCAACATTAATTTCACCTTCATCAACCAACATCAATTCACTTTTGGACGAAAGCTTCTCCCAACTGTTAAGATGTATGCCTCTCAATTTTAGTATTCTACTGGATGATTATATTTACCCTACGGTTTTCTTGTATTTTTGACGTTTGTACGCTGAACCGACATCTATTATAGAGGTATATTTTTGTGTTTTCATAGTGGAATCTATTAAAAAATATAACAAACTAAATATCGTTACAAATAAAAATCTATCTGAAAAACAATAATTGTCACACTCATAACAAATAACAATGATGGATCTGCGAAATGCTGAATCTTTCGGTTTGATCAGGGTCTGCAGTTAAACACACAGCACTTACAAGAAGTGGGCGGCGACTTCTGCGCCGCTCTTGCCGCCCTCAAGGACGCTACACTCCCAGATCTTCGCCTCATCACTGACCACGATGGGTAAGAAAATTATTTATATTCTTTCAATGTACTTTACTTACTATACTTTTTTCGTTTCGTTACTTTATTCATAGATTCAATTCATATGCTTTTATAATTATAATTTTTGCGTTTTCTTAAACAGGAATGCCGTTTACATAAGCGATACAGAATACGATCTAGGAGAGGCAAGAGCTTATTTAATTTCATTTGTATTATTTGCATGTAGTGTCAAGTACTAAACAACCTATTTCAACCATTTTTTCTTTTGTTTTTTTTATATTCGATTTTTGATTAATATAGCGTTTGTGAAATGACAGAAGCTTTTTAATATTAACACCGTTTCCGCTTCAAAACTTCATAACATAGAACTCGATAACACAATTTAGAAACAATTTGTTTCTACCACAAATACTGGACGAAATTAGAAATTTCAAGGAAGCTTGAGACTTAAAAAAACAAGAAATCAAAATTTTAGTTAGAGGTTGGTAAAATTATCTCATCTGGGCCTTTAAATTGAATAGCGCCTGGGACCTCTAAGTTTGCAACTGGAAAAAAATAAAGAAAAGCGTATTAATCACTTTCAATAGTCATATAATACTTTAATAAGACAAAATGTTACAAAAGCTAACCCACTGACTGATTTTATTGGCGTGTTCATTATTTACGTGTGTTCATTTCTGTAACCAAAAAACGTAAGAAGATTCATCTCTGGGATCTTCGCTCGCTCTCTTATATAAATATTAATAACCTCTTTGTGATGTCTTTTTTTGTTAC
Organism: Rhyacophila evoluta; assembly: GCA_022683975.1. Classification (NCBI taxonomy): domain Eukaryota; kingdom Metazoa; phylum Arthropoda; class Insecta; order Trichoptera; family Rhyacophilidae; genus Rhyacophila; species Rhyacophila evoluta. The sequence continues at coordinate 8,413 of JAGVSQ010002935.1, read as the reverse complement.
TTCATAATAAATCATACCTATTGATATTCCATTGTTGGTGTTTTGGCGTTGTAGAATCGCATTAATATTCGTAGCAAGAGAGGCGACCGATTTCCTTCCGACGGTGTCTCCATGCCTACCGCTCTGACTTCTCGTGTTCACTCAATCATCGGTCTTCCGAGAAATTCGACAACTTCTTTGAACAATAATTCTTTGGATATCTTTACGTTTATTATGTTTAAATAATTAGTAGTCCAATGGTTAACCGTTTCATTAGTGAGTTATTTTTTTATAGACACGTTTTAAACACTAAAATCTTTCACTGCCATCAATTCAACTAATATCATGGAATCAATCAAATTGGATATGCCGTTTTGTAAACAATGCACTTTTCTTTCCAAATAAAAAACAAAACAACAAGTTATCCCAAATTGGTAAGAATGTATAACATTACAACATGTGGCCGCTACCATTTCTGAATCAAAGAAGCACTTGAGAACTAATTTGAACCCATAAGAGTAATTTATGTGACATTTTATGGATCTCTGTGAACAGTGATATTAATAATCTTTCGTTTCCTTATAAAACATAATAATTATAGAAATAGCAAAGAAATTGTTCAATGCTTCAATCCTTTTTTTTCGTAATTTTTTCGTACTTTTTCTAGCCTAAAAATAAATGACATGATTGTAATGACTTCCACATATCATTAATATATCTATTTTGTATTTATAGAAAAAATAAATAATAGCATTTTATTAGAAATAAAAAAATGGCTTTCGAAACAAGGCGATAAGGCGCACTGACGCGCTCATACTCCTCTAGTGGTTAATTAAATATTATTCAATGTCAACATAAATTGTGGTTCTTTCTTTATGATTATAATATTTGCATTTTGCCAGTTACACTTTAAATAAATATTGGCGTAGAGGTGATCACTATCGAATCCTATTTTGTGTTCTTCGTGTGCTATTAATATTAGTATTTTTCCTGCTCTAAACAATGCAATACCCACATAGGTTTTTGTTAATAAGTTGACTATCGATCGTAAAAATGGTTTCGGCCATTTTACTTAAGTCACATTATATTTTATTGAACTCGAATGCGGGCTATTTTTGGAATCCTCATATAAAATAAATATTAATTTCCATATCGACTGTAGCAAGAAAAAAGGACACGTGACCCTCAATTTTTCAAAATAGCTTTTATTCGATTATCAAAATGTATACCACTAAATAGACGATATAATAAAGTATGTAAGCTGGAAGTTCTGAATTAGTGTCTAAATCTGTTGGCGTGTAAAGTTTGCGACCAGGAAAAGGGGCTTCCATCTGATCAATTTTATTGTTTTTCGTTAAATAAAATTGATTAAATAAAACATCAGTCTTAGTCTTCATTCACTTCAATGTTGTGTACATGTATTGTTTTGACTTTGACTCAAAATCATTGAACAAACGTTTTTGGGCCTCCTGTAAAAAAATCTGTGTAGGTTACTTCCGTTTTCCTTTCCACAGTCGATATATAATGTGTGATACATATTCGTTAACTGAGATATTGTATGATTTAAAAAAAAACAAAATTCTGTTATAAAATCATGGTGTGAAATGTTGCATAATAATAACGTAATGTCGTAGCTACCGTGGGTAGTTGGAGAAGTAGCTCCAGGCGCGGAAATCACGATATTGGAAATGATAACATAGAAGGCTTACGATCTAAAAATAAACCAGCAATTAAAATTTTGTGAAAGAAGTTAGTTACGTTACGCGATATCGGAAAAATATTTCCATTGCTAAAAAACTAATCCTAACAAGCCGCGTTTGTTAGTTTACGACATCTATCGTGAATACAGAAAAATATTTTTTTGATATTAAAATTTGTTAAGACACAATATTAATGTAATGTTGTGTCTCAATAAATTTCTATCGAATGCATTACCAAAATTTTTCACATAATGTTTTATTATCGAATAAAAAATATTTATTTTCATATTCATATAACTTAATGATGTAGTACAATGTAATATAAAATAAAATTTGGAAGCGAGTCGGATGGTGATAAATTATTAATCATATGCGTTTGCCATATTTATGAAGTTTGTGAATAATTTACCTAACTTCTTGTCAACAGGACTGAAGACGAAAACAGCTATGACTCTTGCAGTGACCGCATTCTTCAATCGGACTCTGATGAAATTTTTGATTAACTAATTTGATTATTTTCATAAAAAAAAAGTTACCTGTTCTCTAATAAATTGTTTGTCTTTTGTACGTGTTACATGCGAAAATTTTGATTTCGTATTATATATTACGGAAGAGAAATCTGTAATTATTTATAGTTTATGAATTACAAAAAAGGATTTCTGAAGAATTTGTCCAAATAGTAAGTAGTTATCACACAAGCTCTGAGTAATATCCGTTATTTACTAGAATAATTTTTGTTTTTGTAATTATGGTTTTATTTCTCTCACGGGTAATATTTATCTATATTATCTATCGTGTATCTAAAAGACATTAGTATTGCCAGTACTTTAAACCATAATTTCAATCTTAAAAGGCTTTACCTTTTAATTTATGTGTAGTAAAAAAATTACAACTAACTGATAATATTGATCACAATATTAATTTTTGTGACCCACAACAGAGAACTTCTCAGTGAAATCTTCAATCTTGTATTGTTTTGAATATATATAGTATGCTAGAAAACATTGTATTTTATTGGTTGTGAATAATTCGATAAATTATGTGACAATCTAATTGTTGATTGCCCATATTGTTATTATGCTATGTGTTGTGAAATTGTGATTTTAGTATATAGTAGAATAAAATTGCAAAAACTGCTTTAAAAGTATACATACTTTACCAAACTTACTATTAATTACGTTAGTAACATGAGTTTATAGGAGAAAAATAATATAACTATAAAATTCGTCAAAATGATAACATTATAATAAATTTTTACTTCTTACTATAATGTCATATATTTATGACCAATAAAATATTTATTTTAGTAACCGATTTATTATTTTTTAATAATAATAATATTTAATAATAGAGGGGTTTTAATTTTCCAGTGTGACTTGATTGCTTATTTGTAAAATATATCCATTAATAGTGCTCACTTTTTCAATCAGTATTATATTGTGTGTTTCCTTTTTATGTTTTTGATGTATGAAAATAATTATTCAAACAAATTTAATCTTTTTCAGCGCTCATGCTCAAAATAACAATGTTTACATGTAATGTTTAGATAACTTTTTAATAAATATACGACTTCTTCTGATTATTTTATTTTTACATCAACTGCATACATCCATTGTGTAAATGAAAAAGTAAGTAAGTAATCCTCAGTTTTACTAAAATTGCTTTTTTCGATAATCACTATGTATACAAATTAATACACGTTCTATCAGAAGGATGTAAGTTGCAAATGCGTAATTAGTATCTAAAATAAGTTTGAAAGAGAACAGTCTGTTGAACTGGCAACAAGGAAAAGGCATTTTCATTATATGAATTTTATTGTTTCTTTTAATTAAATAACTTATAATGTTAAAATCATATTGGTTAAATAAAATACCATTTTTAGTCTTTGAAGACTTGAAAATTGTGACTACTTTTTTTTTTTTTACTTTGATCTAAGCTAATTTTGTGGTTCCTGTAAAAAAAATTCTGCGTGGGTTACATCCTTTTCCCTTCCGACAGTCGATATGTATAATGCGATTAGTTTGATATTGTAGTGGTGGAGTGTGGGTTTAGTTATATTTATATAAATACTCTTTAATAACGTGTAATATCGAATTTTTATTTATTTTGTCAAATTTGATACCAAGTTTCCAAGCTTTATAATTATTTGTGACTCATTTTTATTAAGAAATAAAGTAACATATTCGGTCAGCAGCATGCTTCACCATATTATAGGCAGTCAAAAAATATTCAAACCTTACCCTGACAATACATTTTATTTGATATTTATTGTCGTTCATCGTTAAGATTTTTCTTTCAATAAAAAAGTATAAAATAATTTTACTCTAATAAATTAGATTGACTATCAATCTCTCGCAATATTTAAAAATATATATTTATATATTATTGTCATTTAGGTTTCTAGTAAATCATCCTCCGAATCCAAAAATTATAATTATTCCTCAATATAATGGCGTACACGTCGTACATAAATATGCACACTAGCATAAAATAATTCATTCACAAAATTAATTTTGATAAAATAGTAATTTACAAAGTAAAATGTTTGTGCTATTATTACTAAATTATTACACACATGGAAACGCACAAATATATTATTTTGCTTGTAAATTGAAAACATTGTTTCGTTGCAACTCCTGCGAAAAATATTTTAAAATAATATTTTTTTGCTTGGGCCAGCCAAACTACATAAATTTAGTATCAGTTTATCAGCACAGCGCGTACTCTAATTAGAAATAAAAATATCCCAATTTTCAAAGGTCAAACATTTTCGGGATCACTATTTCAATAAATTAAACGTAACATTAACACTGGGAACGATCGGTCATTATTAGTCTTTTGAAAGATTGGTTCTCGAAGCAACAAACTTCTTAATTTGTTCATATGTCAGCCACATGCAGATATTCCATGATACTAATCTATAAAATGATGGAGTGAATCTGTAATTAAAAAGAAAAATGATATAATTAAAATATATATATTAAAAATAAGATTACATAGCGTAAAATATTAATTGGTTAACATTATATATACACAAAATGGAAAAGTGGTATAGATGTCTGTCGTTTGCTTGGTGTGGCAAATTGGATAGAGTCAGGAAGAAAGAGCTGTCACTAAAAATTAGGACCTATATTAGCTCACCCATAATAACAATGCGTAAAAAGTTGCTTTTAAACCAAAAAATATGTAAATAAATGTAAACAAATTACATAGAATTGAATTTTAGTTTAAATTATGATAACTGGTCAGTCTTACCAAGACTCCGTGAATTCTTGGATATATTGGCATCCAGTTCTTCATAATAATAAAATTAAATAATTGATCTAGATATTTATTTTAGTACAACAATATTTACCCTTTGTAGAAGGCAGATGGTCCTTCTTGGGCTCCCATTCTTACTGCACAATCTATAGCACCTTTGTACTGGCCCTTTTTGGAATTCATATACCTTGTCTTCACTACGTCAACAGGAGATGCCACAATAGTTGCACAAAAACCTGTATTAAAACAAAAATATTTTATACAAAATTCAATAAAAAATAAATGATTGGACACTAATTTAATCAATGCATGTATGCAATCACTTCATGGACTTTTTTGCCTGGTTACAGATAATTAATTATTAGTAGTTTTATATACCTATGTATGAATCGGATCCCAATTGCGAGAAATATGATTTATGTTAATTAGATAAATAATTTTAATAATGTATTGACAGATAACGCATAAAAGTGAGATCATAAAATACAACACTTTATAATAATACTAAAGTAATTTAATACAATAATTAATGTTTTTTTTACCTGCAACTACAGCTGATGTGAAATGGCATGGAATCGCATCGTTCATAAGCTCTCTTCTAAGGATGGCATCTTTCACAATATCATAGCACACTATTTCAGCAACATTTATTATGGCGTTACGGCTAATATTGGGTAGAGTTCCTTGAAAGAACAATAAAAATATTCAATAATCAAAATTACAGTATCAAATTTAATTATTATTTTACAGCACTAAATTCAGTAAACATACCTCTCCATAGTCCTTTCATTCCTTCCTGTGTTCCTATATTTCGATATGCTTGAATTGTTGATTTATATCTGAAAAATATGAATAAAAACTATTGAAACACATCAAGAAAAAAGGCCATTCTTAGTGCAAGCTCATTTATATTTAACTGTAATATTTTCCAGGCTAACGCTTTATGATTTCAGTTCATAACATCTTCAAAAAATTAGATTTATTCACATTATTTACCGATAGACAATGACTGCGATAATAATTACTCATTCTCTTGCAATAAAAACGTACTTTTAATAGATTTTTTTTTGAAACATGGTTTAGTATCATTATACTACAATTAATTTTCTCCGACGTTGTCTTAAAAAATCTTTAATTTAGTGTTGTATGTATTATCAAAATATGTGCCATCTGTCATACATACATTCCTGCCTGTGCTTGCATTCGTACTTTTACGACATCTGTAGGCTGCGCCAGGAGTACAGCTAACGCACCGGTTGTGATCCCTGCTGCAATTCTCGCAGTGACGTCATAACCGCCTCCTCGTCGACCACCTAAAATTATTCAAGAAAATAAACTAATATATTTACATAAATTTAAACAGAGGTATCTAATATTCATTACATGCACGTGGAATTCCGACTGACAAGCTCGAAGCAATATATTTTCTAGTCAATTTCGAACCAGATGTGAAGATAACAATTTTCAACTTCATACACGATTTGGGTATAGTTGAACAGAATAAGTTCAAGCTACAATCTATCGATGGCGAGTAAGACGCGATTGAATTTTTTTATGAATAAAGTAAGATTTCGTATGATTTTTGTATTATGAAAACTGTAATATGAAATTCAAATATTTAAATGGCATATATTGAATCTTTCTTGATTATTAGCCTATAAAAGTTATTAATCGTTTTGTGTTTTGGACGTCTTCTTCTAAACTACATCTATTTGATTATTGGAATCTATCAAAATCATATTTTATTATTGTAGACCATATTGCGAGATAGTATGAAAATAAAATGATGAAATGCAAACTGTACTTACTGTCAAAGAAAGGCATGTAAAATCCTTTGACTGTGTCATACAGTCCAAGACGGACCGACGCAAAGCACATCTGACGCTGCAGACCAGCTGAGAGTCCATTGTACAGAGCCCTGAATAAAAAATAACCATTACAACAATTATATACCTTATCATAAAAAAAATAGCTCCGGTCAAATATTTCTCCGGAACAATGATGAAAAACTTTCTGCAATTTACAATTTTTATAAAATATGTTACAAATAAACGCATCAAATTTCAACCGTTTCATGATAAAAAAATATGTACAATAAACTATTCTAATCACTGATTGTCAAACCTAACTTCACTTTACATTATTAATTTTAAAAATGAGACTAACGTGAGTGATTTAATAAAAATTAATTATAATGACTCTTGCTGGGTTATAATTTGGTATTTTATTCAATTAGCAGTCCACTATCCAGACTCAATTTATATTCCAATTCTTTGTACTTTACTTAAATCAAATATATAAATATACGAGGAAAATACAAAACACTGTACCAAAATTTCAAATGATTTCCATAAAATAAAATGACAAAGTCAACTACCTTAGACAAATAAATCTAAAGATAAAACATTAAGATGAAGACATTTCCAATTCTTAACCATTAATACGTTGGGTAAACAGATGGGCCAGTATTTATGAGTTTCCTTTAAAATAAAAAAATAAATGTAGCGAGCATTAAACTTTTTTGTTCGCGACAAAATTTAATAATAATTTTTCGTACCGCCCACTCATATTGAACGTTTCAACCGAATGCAAACACGGTCATTTGTCGATGTTTCTCTCGTTGGGAATTTATATTTGGCAAATGATCAAAATTTGGACATTCATTTCGGCAGGTAAATTCTTTAATTATTACAAATGATTGATGATTACCTAAGAAACAAATATGTATATCAGGATAAATTTAAATATAGTATGGATAATTTCTCCAGATAATTCATAAAAAATATGTTCCTGGAAATTATTTTAGATACGATTAACGTGTTAGGTCGAGGGTACGATAGAGTACAGAGCGACGGCGGCATAATAACGGAAACAGAGATGCAGAATAGCGATAAATATGTGAGTAAGCAAGTGAGCAAGTTATTGTTATGACAACGAGTTGCTCACTTCTTCACTCGCATATTTATAGCTATTTTACATCTTTGTTGCCGACGTTTTGCTGCTGTCTCTCTGTTATCGTAGCGCCGGCCTTATACGTTGTACACTGTGCGTAGTGTAATTAGTTATCTCGATACATGTTTGTATTATTATCACATATTTGGTTTCAAACATTATAAAAAATATCTGTAAAACATGTGATGTATTGCTAGGTTTCCGATTTATCCATACGGAATAATCTACATAATAAATATGTGTCAATGTTTGAAAAAGCGACGTTTACATAAATTGCATTTTGAAAGGTATCTATAATACGTTGACCTTCAATACACGCTAAAGTCGTAAATTTTATAATAAATGGATGGAATATGAAAAATATGATGTAAATAAATAAAAATCTTTTGTTCTATTTAATACCTCTATAAATAAACTTTTTCATAGCGTGACATTCATGATCTTACAATCTTAATATATAAAATCTAGTTTATGTGTGTTTGTGTCAGACGTTTGATTGGTCGAAAACATTTTTCAATTCT
>JAGVSQ010002934.1:0-23088 GCA_022683975.1 Rhyacophila evoluta | reverse complement strand
TAAATCCTAGGTTGATATATCCCCAAGTTCGAAACAAAAAGGGACCCGGGCAACGGCGGGTACTGATCAGCTAGTATATTATAAGTACAATTGGAATTGTCTATTGTAGGTAATCTTGATTCAATTGTTTTATATGTTCATTCATTAATGTTATTAAATATATGAGATAAACTATCTTACACTATCTAGAGAGGTTAGAGAACCAATGGTATTAAATGGGTTTCAATACTGAATTTCTTAGTCTTATACATTTCGGTTTGAAGTTTAAAAATCCTCATTAGTTATGAAACCAAATGCAAATAATAACGTTTATTCTATTTATTAGACTAATTAATATAAGGACTGTGCTACTAAATATCCAGTTATTAGTCTGATATTGTAAACAATATAAAGGATATTTCAACTATTCAAATAATTGTTGACGTTAAACTATGGACATACAAATATGACAATATGACAAAGGGTATTCAACCCATGCTGGATTTTGACCTTAAAATGATAAATCTGTAATTATTTTAATGAAAAGCTGATGACACTTTGAGAAAGAATTAATCATGAATTAGAAAATGCATTAGATACTTAATTAATTACGTAAATTGCTGATATTTAATATGGTTAATAAGGCCTTTTTATTGTCTAATAAATTGATATTGTCTTAAGGCTGGTAAAAAAATGAGTGATTTTTTTTGAAATGACGTTTATATTGAAAAAGTATTGGCAAAAAAAAAACTCCCAAATAAGTAATAAGTGTAATAGGTATTTTACTCAAGATGATAGTAGTGCTATTTATCAATTAGTAATTCTTACGTCAACGTTAGAAGACAATATAATGCATAAGATATATAATATTGTTTGTGCAAAACGTAAACATTAGTCAAGAGAAAAATTCTTCGACGGTAAATAATAAAAAAAAAAACACGGATTAAATTAAGTATTTTAATTTGAATTAAAATATATTTATTTTTGTAACGAGGGTTAAGTGGTATCTTAAATTACGAAGGCAGAATGATACATTTACTAGAAACAAATATGTGCTAAGAAGTTGTGGATATTTCTTTCCAGTTTCATTTAAAATATACGTCGATTTTTTAATATATTACACTTGTACAAACTATTATTAATTTTAATTACACTACGGCAAAAAACTATTATCTTACTGTAGCCATACTAGTTGTAGATAGAGCATACGAGTTTTAAAATTAGGATGAATATGTTTAGATATTGAGTTCAGCTTAAAAGTATTGTCAATTTATACGCCTAAATATCCATTAATATAAAGAAATACTGATAACAACATTCGGGATTGTAATCAAGATTGAAAAAGTTATGTGCATTATAATAGACTATTATTACTCAATTGCTGGTCCAAAACATATATTTGCTAACGTGTTCTTAATATTATATTACTATATGTAAGTTTTGGTAAATGGTGATTAAATTTGATGTTTTTGTTGGTACGTTTTGTGATTTTTTAGAAAGTGTGTCGCAATTTTATTTACACAATATTTTGTCTCTTATTAAAGCGGTTTTTTGCACATTGTACGCGACTTTCTGCCAATTATAAAAAAATATCATTTGAAAAACAACGTGATATCTGGAACGAAACGCCATTTTCAAATAATCTCTCGTAAATATTCCACTAGGGTCACTCTGCTTGACTTTGGAGAGAGAGTGCAATAAAATTTATTAAGTTTATTATCGAGAGAGTTATACTTTTTTATTGTAGACCACTGACCCCTTCGCCTATTTAAATAACGGCTGGTGTGACAGACTGACGACTGAAACAGTACCGCGCTGAGCTCTACGGTCCTCACGAAGGGACCGGCGCAGCTCGATTTGGCAATATCGGAAGCCTACAGTGCTCAGGTTGTTTGTTTGATAAAAACTTATCCAAGAATACAATGATCCACAAATTTCTGGGCTTATTAAATTCCAAATTATTTAAAATCAATTTCCATCAAGCACCATCAGTCAAAAATATTAATGAGCTTATTGAATTGTAAAATTGTCGCGATAGATAGTTAGTTGATCATGGAGTGAGTTGTTTCTGGCTGGCTCACATCCACGCCAGATTGTCACTCATGACTATGTTAACGACTTTTGTCCAATTCGATAGTTTCAATACAATCGATTGATGTAGTTAATTTAATGAAGTGTGGTAATATTGTGTAAATAGAAAGTTAAAATCGTCATAAACCCCTGGTTAATTTTTTTCATTTTACGCATATGACGTTATTCAAATTATGGGCTCTGGTGCGGGTGTAGTTATATTTTCTATCTTTTCTTTGCTCATAATCCTAATAGGATTCTAATGCTGATGAAAACTAATTTAAAATCTTTACACAGATCGAAATTCATTTGTTATTGTGTAATAATGTCTCTCGTAATTACACTAAGACTAAAATTGAGAATTGAAAATTGGTGCTGCTACGTCTGTTGCTTTTTCTCTGAAGCCGCGGCGCGGCCCCTTATCGTTTTAAAAGTCACGCAGAAGCACTGACTGGTACCAGCTGGGGAATGTACTGCAGATGCTTTCAGAAAACCTGAATTACAGTGGCTTCATTTTCCGACCGATGAGATTCATCGTGGAAGGCTGTCGGCTACTATCCAAAGGATGTGCATGAAATTAAAGAATGGGAAGATGTAAAATAAATGGTAGATGAGGATATTAAAGGCACCGCATGCCCACATAAGAAGCGGCTACTGCAGAATGAAACAAATGAAGGACGTGGCAAAAAAATAGGACAGTTAAATTTATTGCCACGCATGTAATGCAGCTGCGAATTCGTCAGACGAGGAAGAAAATTAAGAATCATTACGACTAGGAAGTATAAGTATTATATAATATGTTTCTTAAGACATGCATTTATGTAAAAATTGAATACAACTGTTCAACAGATTTTTCGCCAATTGCCAAATCGAGTGAAAAAAATTGTCATTACTTTGTGGATGTATACGTACTCATTTTTCTGAAGTAGACACCCTCATCATGTCTGGATCAGTATGCTCCAGATTAGAAACGGAGATAGTATGAAAAACAAATTAGAAAAATACCAAAGAATTGAATTAGTCTTTGTGGCTCTGGTGCGGTCTCGGTTAGCTTGTCACCAACCATAACAACGACAAACAACAAATAATATTTATCACATATTATGTGGGTCTTTGTTTCTAAGAAATCAAAACAGTGGTTTTATATTTTTCTGAATCAACAGCATCTTTTTAGTTTTTTGTTTTGTTTTAAATGAACATCATTTTCATCATAAGACAATAAGAATTTAAACGTCTGTTACTATGATAAATTGTACCGAAATAAGTTATCACTTTATACTGATTCATTTGAATTTTCTAATGCGCCATGTATCAGAAATTACCACTTTTTGAATTTAATAATCACCTGTTTGTGGTATATATTATGATATATGCTTTACCACAGAAGGCTTTGTATAAAGAGATAGTATAGTATTTACAGATATTTTCTGGCTAGATTCTCCCCAATACAATAGAGGTGAGTGTGCGCGTCTAGCAATCCGGTGAATTCGGGTTCAATTCCCACATATCTGTCAAATGTTTTAGCAATTGGAAAATACAGGACTGGATGAATATTGGCTTGAAAAATTATTTGATAAACAATTATCGTGAAAAATAATCTTTCGGAGTGGATATCTTCATAATGTGTAGATCTCACTTTTAAAGCGAACATGGTGTAAAAAAAGAGTTTTTCAGTATCAAAATGCTTCGATAAATACATTTATAATTTACCAATACCATGTAAAACGTATGATATTTTTATTGATCAATCATCTAGTGCCCAGCAATCTCACCAAATATTTATGCTTGTCCGAGTCTTCATAAAGGAAACCAAAAGTCACATGCGTAGTTTTTAACAGTTCGTACTTACTTTTAATATTTTTATCATTGTACGTATTGATCCGACCACATTCTGAGTTGATTTTCTTAAAATAAAATACAAATATTCATTTAAAAACAAACTCCCAATAGAATTCCTTCATAAAACCCTTGTTCGAGTTCCCCCATTGTGATTGTGATATCTTATAAGATACAATTGCCGCTGATATGATTATAAAATTTTGCATATTTAAAAAGCATATTTTTTATTTTACTTTAAAACGTTGTCAATTCATTGATTGCTGTATGCTTTCAGATTTTCCAATAATTTAAGATACAGGTGGTAAAAAAATTCAATTTAACTTCAGTAAAAGAGTATTTACTGCCTAGTTGTTTTGAGATCTATATATAATTTTGACCAGTTATTACTTTGTTACAATTACTAAAATGGAAAATAATGACTCCTACTCCATATTACGAATTTAGATTGCATAGTTCGTAATGAACGGACAAAGTATATATATACCTTCTTTACAGCCGTTATCAGTAAAATATAAGCCATAACATCACTGCACCCAGGCACTGAAGGATTTTAATTCAGTGTTTAACGATGCTTTTAAACGATAGGTTAAATTGCAATACACAATTAAAAAATAAAATTCATGTGCTTCGTACTTTAAATATGGATGATTACAATAATTTTACCGTGCTCTACAGTTGATTTGATATATTTTGAATATATACGATATTATTGTTACTTATTATTGAATTAAGTGAAAAACAGATTCATAGAAAGAGGACACGTCCTTGGGCAAATTTTATCGACTTAAATGCAAAGATGTTTATTTTTAGACGAATTGTAAACAAATATTTCATATATAAATATGACACAAAGATAATGAACACAAAGTCATTTTTTTAGACATCGATATATACATTATAATAGGAAAGGAAACTTTCGTTCATATTGGAGAATTTGCTACACTTTGATGGTTTATGGCACATGCTGCGTTTATAAAATGTCGTTACGGAAGGAGGTATATCTAATTATTTATTTTACATGTGAAATAAAATCAATTTATTATATGGAAGAAAACAAACACATTACACATTTATGAAGAAACCAGAAATATGGAAAATTCATTGATGATCGTTTTTAAATGAGATACCTATGATACATGATTCGTATAATTTATTTCACGGGAAATATATATCTTCGTATTATTTTTCCGCGTATACACGAAGATGGGCGTAAAATAATTGTCTTTCAGATCGTGGCTAAAATAATCTAAATTCACATCGACGATAGATTTTGTTTCGTTTGCAAGATGAAAATTCAATATGCAAGTTTGATGAAAATATAAATAAGGATTTCAATAATATGAAGATTTATCTGGGCGTAAAGAAAAGTTTATCGTGTATCCACAATACAAATATGTGTAACTGGATATGGAATAAATTGCATCTGAACTAGGAGAACTGTAGTTATAATGTGTTTTTCTGGCTAAAATATATTGTTAATCTTCTGTTTTCTGAATTTTAATTAGTTTAATTAGTATTGCAATTTTACAAAAAAACATGTAATATCATCATACTTTTGAAATTCCACAAAAACAAAGTAATTTCTGGAAAAAATATTATGTTTACACCCCGGTACTATTTTTAGTGATTAATATTGTTTTTTTGTAAGCTTATTATCGGACAATTTTGTCGGCTTAGCTGCAAGCTAGTCGTCTCAAATTCCTCAAATGCGTAATGTGGCCGAATTTCCATTAAGTGTATACCGGGCGATATTGCAATATAATATATTATATTATACGGACGAACAATACTGTGCACTTAATGTTTTAATATTATTTTTTAAATGTAATGTCCGGTTAGCGAGGCTATAAATGATTGATACATTTTATTAGTCATTGTTTTAAACATGTGCTGATTATATTATGAATATATCAAACTATTTACTAGAGTTGTCAAATCAATAATATCTATTTAATAAATCGCAAACATTAAAAGCTGTGATTTGTCATTTGAAACGTGAAAATAATTTAGTGTTATTATCCATATTAACAGTTATTTATATAGACGATTATAAATGTAATTTATAAACGCCCATGCGAATTATAAGTATTTGTCGACATTTCACGGTGTCTAAGGGACTAAATGGTAGAAAATAATAACACGGAATATTATATACACATTTTTGATTTCCAAATAACAAGTGTTTTAAAATCTAAGAACGTAATTTTTATGTTTACATGACGTACTTGCGAACATTAATTTAGTATTTATACTTAGCAATATTCAATAATTATATGTATTATATGTAAAGTTTCAAAACCGTTGTGGTGGGGACAAAAGCCATACGTGATCGTAGATATATATTATACAAAGAAAATAAAATCTTGAAACATTCATCTGGGAATAATATATCGCCTTTCAGCATCTTATGTGTATGTTTAATCTGTGTACCCATAATATTATGTACACAAGTTATCACGCGTCATGCCATGTTGTGTTTTAATGATTTGGAAATGACGATAATGGGATATAAAAAATATACGATTTGATTGACTTTGTTGATAGCTCAATCGATTCAATTTTGCATATTGATATTGTATTATATTATAATATTTATACGTATATTTTGTAAAATCTTATGTTTTTGTCACAGTATATAAATTTACGTGTATATGGGGTAAACGTGCCGAAAATGGAACGTTTAGAAGTTTATAAATTTTAAATTATTTTTACTTTAAAACCAAATTCCAATAAATACTATTAGACTTTAAACATATAGACACATAAAAACAAAAATGCTTAGTCGAGACTACATATTTTAGTTCTTTGGTATATTGTATGATGAGAAATCGTTTGTGATTATGTTGATTGAAACATTGAGACGAATATTTACTAACTTTTAACTTTAAATTGACATTGATTGAAACTAGCCGCGTATTGTGAATTGAATTGTGATAGTAGTAGATAGCTTATAGCAGATAGATTCGCAGTAAGTAAACTAAGTTAAAATAATTAGAAAGTAACTTACAGTGGAAAAATGGTGCGAATAATTTCCAAAAGCCATTTTAAATGAATCTTGTCTTGCACTGTAATAATTTCGGCGATATCCTCTTTTCGTGTGACTTCCCAAAATCACTCGACAGTAATCACTTTATTTAGTAATTTGGACGTAATTTGTATCACAAATTATTGTCTTATCACAGAATCAGTTTTAATTCACACAAGATCATTCGTATCTATTTTAAATTATATGGAATTAATTTATTGCTAATATTAACACTTAGCCACTGTAATATGCAATAATCAATAGAAACGTAATTTATTATCGTTTTGTATATGTAACAAATCGTGAGAAAGCACTGTGATTTATCTACGATATGTGGTAGCAAAATATATTAAATTCTGATCGCGTTGTAGCGTAGCAACCAAGACGAATAATGAGCTCTGCGCTGGAAGCTGCGGCCTTTATAACAAATTCCAGTCGCGATAAAGAACAAAGTTAACCTCACTCGGCGGAATAAAATAAAATGTGTGTACATATATTGAGTTTACATGCTGCATGATATTCGGTTTTTTAAATCACAGGCAAGTCGACTAGACCCCAACGAGACAGTGATGATTCAATGATATTTTATGACGTCGAGCCCATCAAAAGCACGCGAACGCCAAAGCTATTATAAATACTCAATAAAATGACCACGTTTACTTGCATTAGTTGTGTGATTGTTACCGAGTAAGCGATTGCTATAAAAATTAAGATTTTTTTATTAGGACTTATTTCTACAGATGAAACTATGAAGTCGTAGTTGGCTCCTAAGTATTTTAGATTAATAATTTCCAGAGATTACGGCTATTGTGACATGTAATAAAGCCCATTTTAATCAAACGTTATACGGGCAAGCTCGTAAAAATATTTTATTCTGTAAAGCGTAAAAGTTGGCGATGCGCGAAAAAAAACTATTATAATAATTATTTTTATAATTATAAATCGAAGTTTATAATATATTATTGCTATTGTTTATCTTAAATATTTTTATTTCAATTAATCAAATTGATAGCTTAATCTGCCAACCAGCTAACTCCACCCATGATCGAAAAACCGATCTTGATGCCATTTTATTTAGCTTTAATTTTTCTATCGCACAGAATTCATAAACAATTGAAATACGTAAAATCACCCGCAAACGCCAGCCAACTACATGCGGTAACATACGAACCCATCAAAATTTTTGTTGCTCTTGGACATTGTACACAGATGGAGTTGGCTGGTTCACAGATTGAGACATTGAAATTTTAAATTAAAAAAAAAAACTCAAGGAGAATATTATTATAATATTGAAATTATTAGGTCAAATTAAGTATTGCTGTGCAAATAATATAAGTATGGTATAATATGGTAATATAATATGGTATAAGTAATACCAAATTCCCCGCGAACTTTATCGAATATATTGTTGAAAATACATATTAAAAAAATATTTATTTAAATTTCTGACATTGTTACAATGCTCCGCGGGCTCCCCGATTCACATCGATGTGATTTGATCATCACGGAAAAATTTGTTATGCCATTTGACTACAGACTATGGATAGAATCGCACCAAATGTCACCGAAAATTATGAACTAGCAGTACTAAATTATGTGTATTACTATATAATTAACATTATAATAGATTAAAATGTATATAGGCATATTGTATATAGTCTTATTATTATTTTTTAATGATAACTTTGAAAATAGTACCAGACGATGATGATTTAAAAGGAATATGCAAAATCGTCTAAATTGAATGAAGTTGTTCATACTTAAATATTGTGTAAGCTAAATATGATAATAATTTACTAGTTATAAATATATTAGAGAGAAGGTTCCACAAGTATGATCATGCGAAGTACAGTCTTGTCGCATCAGTGGGCAAGTGAGTGAGCTGGGCTTGTTACCGGAGGTTGCGTTTTAACTCCCGTACAAAATCGGCTCGTTTTTCAATGCAAGACATATGGATTCCCAATTAGTTGATCAAGTGGTTGACGATCAACATTTGCGACAAAATAGTGAACAGATGAAATTATATTTGGTGATCCACATATTTCACAATCAAGCGAATGTCAGTGCTTAAATGTATCAAAGATCATCCGTTTATTATTTCAGACATATTTTACGTATTTGAATATGTTTTAGTAAAAGTTTATGCAATAAATGAGTCGAATTATTATTTTTTTTCATATACAAACAAAAAGTTAGAGATCATAGAAAGTCCTAATTATTGTTGTACATTTCACTAATTGTCGTGTTTTCTTACTATCATTAGGTTTTAAAATGAACGGTATAATTGACATTTATTATACAGGTAGTCCTTAACTTAAGTCGTTCGACTTGCGACAATTCGTTCTTCCAACGAAAAAGTTAAGTAGCATTTTTCGAAAAATATGAGAGAAAATATTATGTTTAAAATGTTTTATTGAATAACGAGACACCTGCTACCATTTTTTTATGGACGTCTAGTTGTGTTATAGATTTTTAACGTTTCTTTCCCTATTGTGTAAACTAAGTTGATATTGCGTGTAATTATCTCTGCAAATGTACTTAAAGCAGAGTTCATATTTTAGGTATTTCTCCGTGATACATTTATTTGTTGGATAAAAAAATTTAATATCTATTTATCAGACCCAACAAAAATATTTTTTTTTTTCAAAGAATCAGGCATAAATTTGCCAATGTATGGGCATCAAGAATTTGAGATTTTGCACTTAATAAAGAAAAAAACAATCTGGTTAAAGCGTCAAATCTGCAAAATACATGTATGTTTATCCCGTAGTTAGAGAAAAAATATATTTAATGTTCTACTTGTGATTAATTTATTCTAAGTGTCAATTTGTATTATATTTCTGTACGTTTCTCATGTTGATTTGTTCTCTATTCATATTATTTTATTTTTCACCAAATCAAAAAAATTTCATTAATTGTGTATCGTGTATTTTGATAAATCTACTTTTGCAAAAATAAATCCTCATTTGTACACACTTTCGTAAGGCGAGGACTATATGTATTTTATTTGACTTACGGCCGATTCTACTTACGACCGAGGTATTTGAACGTATCTCCGTCGTAAGTTGGAAAAAATCTGTAAATTATTTACTGTGCAAAATCAACCGAAAAATTAATAATACAAATGTATTACCAAATAACAAAATATCCCAAAAGCACTTCGGAGTCTAGGAATTGGCTTTTAGCTTTTCGTTCCACAATAAAATGTCGAATGAGATATTAGGATCAATCTACTAGAAAATATTACATGATAGAAATAGAGCAACACTATTGCTAAGGAGAATTATCAGTCGTGATAGTATTAATTACATTTAAATAATGAGACCTCTAATTACACATCCTAGGCTAGAGCAAGATAGATTTCTTATAATTCGATATCAAAATTAAATATGAACTCAATCATCTTTATGAAAACTAAAAATAGTACTGATAATATGCATCGATTTTGCGTACTTAACTATATTGTATTCTAGTCGATAAAACACAGGCATAGCCCTTACACACTAAACATATGTTTGAGATTTTCCATGAGGATATTTATTTCTAATCTAATTTTTATCTATTTATTCAAATGCAGCTAACATAACCCGATTAAAGATCTTCATTTCTACGGCATTCATCTTCATTCTAATCTTAATATCCAATAAATCTAATCTACATGTGATAGGTTAAATACATATTAATTAACTGTTAGACAAAATTCTCACAAAAAAACTAAATGTATGATACTCGCAGATATAAAAAAATACAGAAATGGTTACAATCTATGGTTGTAGAGATTTGGCGTATTACTTATAATAATTGAATGAGTAACTTAATTGGGAATAAAGTATCATATAACTCAAGCGTGTGATATAGTTTCGTTATCATATTATTTATGGTATGATAGGACAGGACGACCGAATTCTGTAAGTGATTTCCTTCCCCAAAAGGTAATAAATGTAGGAATTTCCCCGCTTTCCTCCAAGGTCATACCAGCATTAACTTGAACACTACAGTCCACTAAGATATTCCGAAATTCTTCCACAACATCGGAATCTTACCGCCTGCAAGAAAAGGTTAGCAAACTTCAGCATTTCTCGAGGCATTTAAAAGTACATATTTCAGAAGGTTAGTGTTGCTGTGTTGGGTTGCTTGATTTATTTTCTAATTACTCCTTAGTTCCTTAAGGGGCTACACATGCTTATACAAACTTGACAAAGTATGCATGAACCGTCATAAAGATACCGTATCTTTAATGATGACCATGTCAAAAATTTGCGATATTATAAAACTGATATTTCACTGTTTCCGTTTTACGAACTTCACAAAAGGAGTGATGAAATAAAAAAAAAATCGGATTCAGTTCAGACTTGATTTTCTCTACGATTAGTTAGAATTTGTAATTGTCGATTAAATAAGTTTACTTTTGTTTTCATATTGCTTAATATTTTAATACCAACATTTTTCTAAATAATGCAATTGTACGTACCACTATTTTAATTTCGTTTTGTAATATAAACTATCGACTTTAAAAAGCCACAGTGTATTTTGTTGGTCAAATCGAGCATGCTAATATTAAGCAATAATAATAATTAGAGTATCCCATAATTATGAATGAATGGTTTATTTGTTTTTAGTTTATATCAAATACACGTAGGATTACCTAAAATTTATAGATATTCCATTTTCAGGAAAAAAATAATGGTCGCACACGGATGATTGTGCATGCAAACTTGAACATGTGTAACACCTTTAAGTCGAACACTTTTTCCTTTTATACATATTCGAATCTCCCAGCAGCTATTGAAAATTATATTGTACTAGATAATTATGTGACTGCAAAAAGTATTTGTAACATATGGCATTGGTAAGAGTTTCTGGAATGTTCGTTTCTCCATATTTTTTTTTCAATGATCTTTTCGTAATATTCTTCGTCTGAGGCAAGATAATAACATTAAATTTCACGGAAATAGGAACACTGTTCGCCATCAGTTCTTTGCAAGCAATTTTCGCCGTATAATATTTGTCCAACAATCCACCGTTAAGGTTGGAAATCATAACAATTCGGGTAACATTTTCTTTGAGGCGGTGAATAGTTTCACATGAGAACTGCAGGCGAAGAACATTCCGTATTGCAAATTGACCTGGATGGTAATAATTATATGAGTGTTAGCAATACTCAAAATTACAAAGGCCTTCAATTTCACAAAAATAATTTTATCAACATGTTATCCACTCGTACTCTAATTGAACTAACATTTCAAAGAAAATAAGACCGATAATCATGTTTAGACACATACCTATCATAACACGGATGTTTTTTTATATTGATGGAAATAGAGGCTTTCTTACTAATTTTACAATCTGTAAAAAATAGAAGTTGTTTTTTTAAATCGGCTGATTAATAGATACACTAATAACTTTGCAGCATCACAATTTATAGGTAAGCTATCCAACAATTCAACAATGGTGTTATTTAAAAATAATACTACTTAAACGTTATCACGGAGAGCAGTTTTATTTCACAGGAAATACTTATTTTGTTTCAAAGTATTGGGATCTTATTCGTATTAAACTACGTATGTTTTCAATGTATACAATACTAAAATACATATGTATATAATATTAGTAATAAGTATAGTTTTGAAATAACTCTTTCGCTATTTTTTGGTTGATGCGAGAGAAACTTGCCAACCGCACAGTACAGCAAGTTTTTAAACTACAATATCAGGTTTGACGAATAAAACATTTGAATTTATAATGGTGCCAAACAACTAAGTACTATAATACAAACAATTTCAATCGTTTAATTTTCATCTTTTGACAATACTATATGATTGTGATTTGCAGTTTATTGACGAAAATCGCACGCGCACTGTGCAAATCCTTATATGGTTAGCCAGGCGTAGTTAAACCTAGCGTCTTCAATATATCAAATATATTGCTCGAAAAAGTAATACTGCTTATTTCGAGAAGTTGAAAATTTTCTCAGAGCTACCTTTTATAACAAATTTATGATATATTTCTTCATATTTATCGGGAAATTGTGGTTTTTTCCACACAAGTTTATTGACTAGACTGAAATTGATTACTTTCAGTCGTTAATTATTGTGATAAATTTATTGTTTGATAAAAAGTATTGATGAATGTTTAATTACTTTTGATTAAACACGTGTCGTTAAAAAAATGTGAATCGCTTCCGATATCAAATTGGTAGCTGCTGTCATGCCGAGAAGGCGTGGACTATTCTGTCGATTTGACTCCGTGCGAATGCATCGGCAGAGCGCTCAGCGATTTTTATTAGCCGGAGAAGGAGAAGTCCCGCCTCCAAAGCCGAATGATAAGTCTTCATTTGAGATAAGAGTTCGCAAATAAAAAAATGTAAAATGTTTAAAATAGTGAAATTCCAGAAGGTGTCTGGTATCTTTTTTTAATCATTACTAATGACAAGTCTCTGGAAAAGTTTGAAGCTTCTTGAAAAATGTTAAAATAAACTCCATTCAACCGTGACCCACGAAAAGATTTCTTAGAAAGTTTCTAGATACGTGAAAATTAGCAAGAAAGTAACAATTCGAATGTAAACATTAAAAAATATCTTTTATCATTAACACTGCTGTCATTTAATTTGGGATCTACGAATTAAATGATTAATTAGTGATTAATATTTTCGACTGATGGTGCTTGATGGAAATTGATTTTAAATTCTGAATTATTTAAAACTGGTAATTTTTTAAGTTTATCACATATGGAAGTTTACCAGTTTTAAATAATTCAGATTAATTAGAGCTTCAGAACAAATTTCTTTGTTTGGGTTGAAAAAGTTTGAGAGCCGCCGTCTTAAAACTGTAGTTATCCAATGGATGTGAAAATTGAATGAGAAATATATTTTATAAATCATTGGGTAGGTTATGTTGCATTTGAACAAAATAGTGATTTACCTATTTAATATAATATGAATATAGCGGTAGTTGATATCCGAGAAATGGTAACGTTTTTCTTATATTTTTCCCCATCTTTTGGTATTTGCTACAAGAGATCGGCTTTATGAAAATTCACGATCAATTTTTTACCACGCTAATGATTTCTTATATTACAATATGGATAAAATATAGCTTGCATTGGTTGTGGACGTGAACTGCAAAATAATAACACTATTTTAAAATAAGTATTTAGCACAAAGAAAAGTTCTGCGAAAACTAAAAGGCATCTTTGAATTTCTGATAAAATAAAGAAAATTATGGGTAACAATTTATACGAATAATCCACTGGAATAAATACCATTTTGTAAAAGATTGTTTTGAATTTGGCATACGAGGTGAAAAAAAAAAACAGAAAAATTCCATAAGATATTTCGCAGCTTTTGTCTGATTACCGTCGTGGCATAAATTTAAAAATTACTACACGCATAATACGGAGTAAAAAGACACTACACACATAATTATCTAGTCGATATAGTATTAGAATTGGATTAATTGAAGATGTTTCCAAATCTACGTTTATTATTTTTCATATATATTCCTTATATTATTATGAATTTCAGTCCTTTTATTAGTTTTTGTTACTTTTCTTTAAGCACTGTCTTAAAGTATTTGTCTTTCGATACACGTGTCTCGAGCTTCAGCTTTGTTATTAAGTTATTTAAACCAAAGAAAATTCTTTAGGTTCAAATATGTATATGGGGCTTAAGGTCGGTCACAGTCAAATGATATAGTTAGTAAAAAGATTTTGAAAGTGGGTCACCTAAATCAAATATAAGACGATTGCTGTATAAAAGTGGTACCAAATTGGTACTAACTGTCCGTAAGGCAGAGCTAGAAGCTATCGGTTATCGGCTAGAGACAGGACAATGTAACGAACCGTAAAAGGCATTCATTTAGCAGTATATTCATGCAGCCTTGATGATGCCATGGTGTACAATAAATTGTCCATTACGTTGCGACAATTTTAACAGAGAAAGTCAAAAAGTGCTTATTTATTTTTAAATATTTTTTTTTCACCAATGTATGCATTATGATATAGAGAATTACAATAGACTTAATTATACAAAATGTCTATAAGCATGATGTTGCTTGCTAAGGGTTTCTAAATATTTTATGGTTATCTATTGTTCTAGCCATTTCAGACAGATTTCAGTACTGAAAAGTATTTTCAATTTTACTGGCTATCGCTTCATTTGAAATAACATGGTAAAGTTCACGTGGAGTTATCGTTTTTTAAGTGGTGACTGTTACTGAAAAAAAGTATCTGTGTATTTAGAAAATGCAAGTAGTGGATGAAAAACCTGTCATATTTACATGTAATTATTTGTCGACATGGTGATGTCACCCAATCGCCAGCCCGATTAGCATTTTGAGCGCGCTACTGAGACTTTGATTAAAACGGAGGATCTGATTTGACAGCTTCTTAGAAAATATGTTTGTTGTTAATTTAACGATGGCCAATCAAATGATTTTCGCCAATTTATTTATTTACTTGTGTTGATGGACATGTTTTATCATGTTTGTTGTGACCGGTCGAAATGGAAACAAAATATCTCCATTGAAAATAAGTGGAACACAAATACTACTCCATAGCAACGTGCCGAAGAATCAAAGGTTTATTTTTCAGAATCGACGGCAAAACAGTTTTAACACGCTCGATGCCGCTCGCAATACTGTCAATTTACGTAATGTGATATTTTATATATCAAACGAAACGAGAGCTAAAACGGAAAAAAAACTACACAATTATACTTCTATGATCGAACACGTCTTTTTATTAATATTGTATCAACCTATAATAAGTAACTATTACGCTATTGTTTGTTGTTACTTTAGATATCTAACGGGATGGTGAAATGAGGGAAATTCGACAAAATACTTTAATGTCGTCGGTCTTTCTATTGTTAATATAATGAATTATGGATGAAAATCTACTACCAGAACATTTGATTAAAAATATGATGCTAATATTTTAAAACCAAATTAAACAGCGTACAGTTTGAGCCAGCAGTTGGCACCTATCTCGAATAATACTATTGAATAAGGTAAAATTGATAGAAAGAATTTAATAATGAGTAAAATTTTGTAAAATACATTCAATTCAAGTTTTAATATCTGAATGAATATAATATTATACATGTATGCGGATTTTCGAGTTTCAATGTAATATTCTTTAATAAGTATGACGTGTTTCATATTGGCAATCTAAGAACTGCTCGCCTTTTGTTTTTGGGAATCTTGTTTACCGGTTCTAACTCTACATGCAGCCAGAGAAAGGTCTGAAGTTCGTCGTTCAACTGATAGTTGACCGCTAACATTCAATTTCACTTTTTGACTGTCACGGTCTGACTTCCTGCTGTGTGCGTAGTTTTGAAGAAATCCATACACCACAGAGAATTTGTCTGGAATGCTGAATGACTGAACGTCCACAGTGTGCGCGTAGAATGCATTATGTCACAATACGTATTATTTTCTAAACTAAAAAAAAAATAATCCCAAATTAATTATTTAACATCACAAACATTGCTTCTCTTCTCCCGTTCACTCTTTACAAAGTTGACAGAGAATGTATTTTTTTTTAATGAAATCTAATGTCAAAAATTGATTATATAGTATCAACATTATCCGATATTCCCATGAGAAAGTAAATATGAATTTGAAATCACTCGCGACTGGCAGTATTTAAATAGTTATCGTTATTCTTATTGCGTCGTGCAAAAAGTATTTGAATAATAAGATATTTTTATTGAATACCTAGTACTGTAGCAATGAATACTTAGAAGCTTATGTATTCACCGCGGGGTCAACTGGTGAGGGAATGGGTGATTGACATTTATATTGGTATGGTTCTTAGAAACCCGTGTGGGGCTAATTTTGGTGATATATGTTTTTTTAAACATGCAACAGCTTTATTTGTGTCTATAAAAATGATAACCCTATAATTGTACATATTAATATATTTTCAATTGATGTTATTGACATTCCAATTTAGAATTATATTTGTGCAGAATATTTTAGAATTCGTGAATAACCAACAGAATTTTCGTATATTTTTGTCATTGGTGTTGGCTTTTACTCACTATAAATTTATTCACATTTCACTTACTAATAAATGAGCAGTTTTGAGATAGTTTCTTCGCGCTTGGAATTGTACATATAACATGGAGATTACTAGAGATCAATCTGATTTTAAGTGATTTTCTAGGCACAAAATATCTTAATATTTCGTAGTACAAGCATCCGCAGATGTCTTGTGGACAATTCTCGTTTGCGCGGTTGTCTATGCGTATTTTTGTCTTGTAAGCGCAGTCTTGTCCGGTGCGCAGCTGTCTTGAGAGCAGTTGTCATGGAACAACATTTTCCTTGTCACCCCAAAAGATAATTCGATATTATATATTACAAAAAAAATATAACAAGGACATAACTGTCAGTTTTTTCAAAATAGAATTTCTTCGATAATGAGAAGGTATATACCTTATTACACGTTTTATTAAAAGGATTTAAGCTGAAAATGCCGAATAGGTATCTAAATTTAGCTTTTAATTTAGAAAAAGTATGGCATATCAAATTTGCGACAGGGAAAAATGACAACCATCGAATTTTTTTTTTTTTTTAAATAAACTTATTAAATTAATATCAGGTTGGGTAATTGAAACATTAGTTTTAGTCTTCGTACATTTTAAGGTTGTGTCTATTTAATATTCTGACTTTGGCCCAAAATTATTAAAAAGACGTTTTGTGCCTCTTATACATTTTGTTATGTGTGGGTTACGTTATTTTTCCTTTCCGCTGTCGATATGGTGATTGATGCTGAATATGTATATGCTTTTTTTTTTTAAAATACAACTTAATAAAGAAACCCCATTCTTATACTTCCAAGTTTTGTGAAATGCAACGATCAAGGAGGCTATAATCACAATTTGTATGAATTTAACTAATTTTATACCATGACTAGTGAGCCAGGCCTCAGGTATCGAATGTATGAAGATATCCGTTGGACTGGGTACATTATTCATAAGAAAAATAAACTTGATTTGAAAATTTTGATCATATTTTAAAACTATAACATTATGTACGAAATTATTATTGTATTTTCACTCTGGGTTAATTTCATTATTGTTCGTTTTGTTCAGTAGATCGTTGGAATATTACTTTTATTATTTCATTGTCATCATCATCAGCTATATCCAACGTATTACTTGTAGCAGCACTGGGGAGAAGCAGGTAGGTGGTGGTGGCCTCAGGGTGAAAGGAGATATGGAAAGATAGCAAAAAGACTGCGAGGTCAACAAAAAAAAATGTTGGACTCAATATTTTCAATATTAATTTCCTTATTGACGCACATAATCTTCTTCTAATATGAAATAATTGTGTCCGATAGGAAATTGACGTTGGCTTGGAAAAATGTATAGGATTGCTCATCCTATTAAAAAAATAAGCATGTATAATATTTTATTGGCATACAGAAACCATACACTATTCGGTTGTCAAATTTCAAAGCCTAGTAACTAACAGATTTTTAAAATTTCCTCATAACTGTGCATGATGCATACACTACTTTCAAATTTTGGTGTAAAATCAATACCTAAAATTACCAATTTTTCAAAATTACATATTTAGTGTAACACATCCTGTGCTTGATCGTCCTCAATATTTTATGTTAAAATACTTTAAAATCGTACAGCCTTATTGATGATATTATATAATTCAAAACGTAATTAGCTGAAAAAAATATTACCGTAGACTATATCCAGGAAGTTCGCATGTTATTTGAAATTGTTGAAATATACGACGCAGTGATGTAACCTTTTGAGAACCGTATCCCGTACTAAGTGGTGTCTGGTGATTAAAAAAAAATCATGGACAAAGATTAGTTAATTGGCGCTAATTATAATTATATTACATGTGTAACAGTGCGAATATCGCAGTACTCCGTTCACATTTTATAGAAATAAAGAGAACTTCCAATTAATGTTATCGCTTATTTATGTCAACGAAGTGTTAATGAGGTCAGGAGTTATATTAAATGTAATTATTTATTTATTTAAATGAACACAGAATTTCTCAAAATTTTGTGAAACATATAATATATAACAGAAAGGAAAAAAAACGCCTTTTTACTGGAGGTAGGTAAGCAAAATATAAATACTATCAATTGATGGTGATTCATGAAAAATTATTAAAATCAAACGTATTTCAAGGTTTCCTTGTATTTTTACCATCCGAGTACATATATATTTGCCATGTGTGTCAAATTATGTTTAATATTGAAAAATGATTTAGTTCAATTATATTTTCAATAATATTGAAAAATATATAAAATTAGAATAGGCAACATACATTGAGAACTGCTGAAAATGCTAAGAGCGTTTGATTAAAAATGTTTATATCGAATTTTTTTTCATGGGATTTACATAGGATATAGATAATATTGAAAATTCACTTAAATTAAATTTAATAAATAATCTTGCAAGATGTACTGAGTATAATTAAGTTCAAATGTACTAAAAATATAAATAAAAAACCTTCTGTTTTTAATAATTGACGTATTATTTTTTATACTAGTAAATAGTTTATGACGTTTTTATTTGAAATTTATCATTAATTAATAATTTAGATTCATAGAAAATTCAGTGAAAGTTTTCAGAGAGAAATTGAAAATTTACCAGTATTGTATGGTAAAAATAACAAAGCAAAATACGTAAACATCGCGTTATGATATAAAAATTCAGTTTCATCGAGACAGATTTTATTACTTAGGTATAATAATAATTAATTCCCACACAATTAATCATCATTTCAATTAGAATTGTCTTTGGCGAGTTGCACTGGGAAAACATGGTGATAATTTACTCTTATAGACAATTTATTGCCGTTCATTTCTGTAAAGCATTAGGTGTATCGTCTATAAATAAACATATATAATGCAGTTATTAGTGATAAAGCGTATATTGATGATTTTATTTGGTCATTTCTGATGTCGCATTAGTCTTATTATTTATCTCTAGACAGAGTTATTAATAAAATATCCCGATAAAAAATCTAAGCAAAACAATTTATTTATATAATATTATAGTATAATAATATACTTTATTTATTATAAAAAATGTAATATGATAAAAATCAACAAATAATTATGCGTTCTAATGTTTTTAACCTTTACTGTGGAGTCATTTTCAATTCGTATACTTTGAATTTTTCCAGTTATTTCGAGTGTGTTAGTATTGTTGGTTTATTACTCATGATAATGTTCCAACAATAATATAACCGTAAATTGTATTTGTACGTATGAAGTTTTCAGTAGTACCTTGGTTGATTGTGGCTGGTTAAATTCAATTCAAAGATAACATATTTCGTATCCATTTTAGATATACCGTGTTTTCTTCATCCGGTGTTTTCAATTTTGTACCTAGAAAACGCACTATGGCTTATATGGCAGTAGACCTTATGTGCTTGCGGAAAAATTAAAAAAATAAATATTTTCTTATCCGAAAATAAATAGATGTAGAAATCCACGATTTAAGTAAGTAGTCAAAGTATATATTTATTTGATATTACGGTATATAAAATACACACAATTATAAAATAGCATGTACCATCTGAAAAAAAATTAAATGTGTCAAGCCTGAAATCGTTCTAATTTCTCTTTCTTTAATTTTGTGATGATTAATGGTGAGACTTTTGTTCCATCAACACCAGTAGAATTAGCATTCGAGAGGCCCCTTCATAATTAAATTACGAGGCCCCTATGCTCTAGGCGCAATCGTTTATGATTTTTTTTAGGAATCAAATCTGTATCTTTAGGATTTTTGCCCTTTTTTAGGGTCTCGCATCCATTTCAAAATTTCTACTTTCGTAGATTCGTCCCAAGACCCTTTTTAGGGCTCCCACTATCTTAATGATTTTTACCTTAGATGGGAAATTTGTAATGAGGCAATTTAGAGGCCCCTTCAATTGTGAAGCCTGTAGGTAAATCGGGCACTGAGCAAGACGGGTGGCTAGAATTAATGCAAGACATTATCAAATATCGTTTTAGATTATTTGCCTTTAAAAATACAGAATCATCAATGGTAATGATATTTGAGAGACGGTTTTTACATCGGTCGATTCTGTAAAAGAAGAGAGAAGACCTCGTTTAATCACGTCAGAATTCTCTAGCTTGAGCGGTGTTGTTGACAGCAGAACTTTTACAGAATCCTCTTTTCTAAATACACTTTTCTACATCTCTTGAATACGATTACCGGGGATGAGACTGAATTTTTTATGGGCAAATAGTTATTCTTAGAAAGAACTCGTATCTTGTTTTTTACTAGGTCTTATTTCCAGGGTAGGATTTATATTAAAACCATGGTAAGGCTTGTTTTCAGAGCGGGTCTTGTTTTCAGGAAAACACGGTATATAAACAGTACCATGCCATGGGTAGGGGCCACGATTGCAAAATATGTTTTTGCGCCCCTCTCTTTCGAGTTTTTCTGAAATAACTATATTTTTGTAACAGTATACCAAACAATATCCTTTATTAAATTATTATTATACATGCACACACTAATATTTCTAGCATTTTTATAAGTATTTTATTTTACGGTATATTTACTTCAATTATGCAAATATCGTAGTACGCAGAAAATACTGGAGAATTATTTAAATTTTCCTTATAAAAAAGACTCCCATAGTAATCGGGCGCCCTTGTGCAGTGAAAAATATGCATACCGGTACGGCTCGAGCCTGAATATAGTATTGTATCTCATGCATCAATACAATACCATGGTAGACATTACTTGTTTATAAGATAATGGTTGGATTTCATACTATGTGAAATAATATTACGGAAAGAAAGAGTATGAAATTATGTTAGAAATAAAATCCATTTGTATATATATATATATATTATAATACAATATTCGTTTTCTGAAACCTTTTTGAAATAAATAATATATTAATTATAAATATATTTAAAAATACTGTTTTGTATTAGAATAAATAGATATGTATAGATTGCATGCATTTATGATTTTTCATGATGGGTTTATCAGTGGAAAATGTTGTAGCCGGATATCACGTTTGTGTGGAATGCAAAAGATGTAATCTGCAATTTTCACGGTATATTTCTCACAAAATGGACTTTGAATGTTTATTTATTTTTGTTTATCAATATTAAAATCAAGTATTTTCATTTCTATCAGTAAATAGTAATTAATTTAATCGAATTGCAGTATCGATAATAAATTATTACTAACACGCGGTGGGCATGTTATGATTTTTTTTACTACGCACACGCGGATGTTTGAAAAATGATCTGTAATAAATTACATAATACATGTCATAACATTATTAACTTCCTTACTGTGATAAAGGTATTAGAAATAATTTATAGTTTTTATAAAAATTTAAACATTGATTTTATGATATTCCTTGAATTGATAGCCGTGAAAGATCTTAGTATTTAAAACGGGTGTGCGTACAAATAAGCTCAATAAAGAAAGGTTTAACGGAGTTGAGCGAAAAAAATGGCCATAATAATTATTAATAACTGAAAATATTCGTTTATTTTCGGATCTTGAGTCCCACAATTGATCTGTTATACTAATATATTATGGTTAACAATATCATATGATCTTCAGAAATAATATTGTTTTCTTTCGGAAAACCTTTATTTCTGCGAAATTCTTCTTTGGTTCTATGTAGACGGAAGTTTTGGTGGCTTGGAAGACAGCAAAGGAGTCTTAATATGATTAATGTCAGTAGCCTAATTAAACTGAGTATGTTCACATGAAAAGCATAAGGTTATAGCGCTGTGAAGATGGATTAAGTATTGATTGCAGTAAGTATCCCACAGTAGGGGGAATAAATAGTATTTAAGAAAGCTACACACGATCAAGTTTGCACATGCAATCATTTATGAGTGACAATTTTGTCCCCTGGAAAACGGAACATCTACTAATTTTAATCTACCGGCCGTCTACGGACATAACATGAAATAACAAATAAACGGTAACCAGACAACTACACGCATGACAGCTACGCACATGACAAGTGCACACATTGAAGTGCTCACACTAACACAGAAAGTAATATTAAGGCATTTTATACTTGATTATAGTATGGGTAGATTTTTATTTCAATGATACATAGTCACTGAAACATAGATATAGTCAATGAAAATCCACCTATACTATAATTACGTAAATTAAGTATAAAATGTCTTAATATTAA
>JAGVSQ010002933.1:0-16690 GCA_022683975.1 Rhyacophila evoluta | reverse complement strand
TATTTTATTCCTTATATTAAAAATAAAATTTATTCATGCGAGGTAAAAGATATTCACATTTATTAAAATATGGAATTTGATTCGTTGATATTGATTATAGAGAGTTAATTTCTTGTATTTTTTCAGTGTGGTATATGAATTATTTCTTTGTCATAGCGATGTTATTGTTATTGTATGAAAAAAATTACCTCCTAAAGCATTGAATAGAGAAACAACGTAATAGATATCAATGAACTAGGCTATAATACAGAACGAACGGTTTTTATGATAGCTAAAAATAGAAAACCATATATTTTCGTCTTAATTAGCATCTGTGATTCATATGACTAACTATATTGTTCAAAGCTGTTAAATTATGGCGACCATAATTTACTTAAGTATGCACAAAATATTATTACACAGAGGTATTTCTACTTTAAATGAACACCGTAAATAGTAACGTGTGGACACAATCCTTCACGCCCGACCCATGTCATTCTTTGCATTTATAGATTAATTTAAGGCAGGCGAATGATGATATTAAAAATATCCAAAAATGTTCGGCAGAAACCTAGTTAAGTGATAAAAACTATGAACAATTAATTTATAAATGGTTTAATATGAATAGTTGTTTTCCACCCAGGTTTCGCAATTCGGTCCCTTCAGGTTTTAATACACGACTGGTAAATAAGTGTACAAAAATACAGAACCCATTAATACTAAACTATATAGGGCATTGAATTTATACAGTTTTTCTAATAAGTGTGATTCTAATCAATAAGAAAAACCATCAAGCATAGTCCAATTTAAGTGTACACGTCAGTATTAATTTAAGGATTTTATATGGTTGCCTTAATGATAAAACAATTTTATAAAATAAACTACTGTCATTTATATAAGATAAATTATGAAGAAATATTGTATTCAGATATTATAATATAATATATTTATTGAAATACGGTAATAGAATATTTGAAAAACTATGTTATTCGTTATGAATAAGTTAACTCAGTAACAATGATTTATTTCTACAATAAAATCCGACAACGTTCAACTTTTATGAAAGATTACCGTTACATTTAAACTCATTGAAATGTAATATTTATATAAGTTTTAGCTGAATTCGAAAAAAAAAATCTTAGACATCAGTTTGAATAAAATAAATCATTGTAATATTTGGTTACTAAAGGTCACATAGCTTCACAATAGGTGACACAGGTTTGAATAAGATAATACCTCAGTTGAGTGGGACTAAGCTTTGGAGTATAAAGTCAAGGTCTTATGAATAAGAACATACCCCTGCCTGACTCCCGTTGAGACTGGAAACCATTCAGATGTTGTGTAACTGGCGTGGCAATACTCGGTCCGCATCAGGTGTAAGCTATACGGCGTATGCATTCTGCCTGTGATACGGTGATGATTTTCGATACCTAGAAAAGCTTAAAAAAATCTTGTAGTGAGATTTAATAAAAGATGCTTGCGTCATAAAATGGACCTGAAATGTTCTATTTATTTAAAGAATTCGGAGATAAAAGAGCGGATATGGCAGCCTTAAGTCATGTACCGGCGCTAGAACTTCCGAGAACCTGGATCTTGCATGTCTTTTTTTCCGACTAATTGAATTCCGGAAACATGAAATCCCGTTGGGGACTATCCACAGGATGTACTTAGCGGAATTAAAAGATGTCGATATGACATGAAAAGATGCGAGGCGGTTGGCAGATGACAGAAAATCCTGGTGACCTCATGTGGTAGTCATATTCTCCGCATAGGTAAGATTTTGTTAGATAGTTAAGGCTAGATAAAAATATTAAAAGAGTTTATATTTTTACGGTTTTTATATTTGTTTTTAGTTAGAAATATTTTTAATATCGTCGTCAATATTGCAAGAACACGTAATATGATTTTTTTGTTTAAGTCACTTTGTAAAGTATAGTTTTATTTTTGGCAATATCTCGTATCAATTGCACATTGATGTGTGTAAATTATGGTTTAATGCAAAGCTGTGTCACGAGATTGCATGAAATAAAGCTGTACTTTAAGAAATTACTTAAACCGAAAAATCAAGTTAAAAGTGTTCCTGAAATGTTCCCGACGATATATTGAGTTTATTATTTGGGGGGTTGATAACGAATATTCATTAGTGGGAACGTTTTTTGTTTAGAAGGTAATTGTCTTAGAACTATTCGTATACAAGATATAGTTAAGTTACACTCCCATTAAAAATACAGGAGAAAGAAAATTTTGAATGAAATCGATTTAAAACACAAATAATCACTCAGATTTTGTTGGGCAAAATATAATTTTCCAACGAGCATAAGCGTGGTTGAACAAATGACTGTCATTAACCTGTAATGAAGAAGTCCCTTGTGACTACTTATACAATATCATCCAAAACGTGTGGTGGGGGTACTTGCTAGAAATTATCGCTACACACGTGTATGCACGGTAGGTACGCAACATGAAACTACTATGCTGAAACACTCCGCATTTGGGTTAATTGGCGGTTCAAGATTTGAGGCATTTCAGAGAAATTTATGGAAAAATTTAAAAGAAAACTTTACTAGGATAAAACTATGATATTAATATTAAAAATATAAATAGTAAATTGATCTAACATAATTTGATGTACAATAGCGTAATGAAAGTTAGAGATGTTTAAAATACAAGATCACTTTCTCACACGGTTATTGGGTTTGAGGTTTTTCAATATTATTTATCAGATTATTTTACTAACATATTAACGGTGAGTATCAAAACTAAAAAATGTACACCAGTTCATTGTTCATACGGTATATGGTTCCCCGTGTTAAGCAAGTCTTAGAAATGTGTTGATACGATGAAGATTTTGTTTTTAATACATTTATATTTAGATAAATATGTGTGAATTTATTTCTATTTATATTTTGTAAATTAAGTAATTTAAAACGCACGTCGTTTTTGAAATTGCAAGCTTAAATTTAAATGAAGTTTGCTTTTATTGTTTGTTTATCAATGCAATATAGTAATGTACAAGTTTTCCACTGGCGTAGTTAGTAGCGTGCACGCCTAGCAATCCGCAGAATAAGGGTTCGAGTCCCCATCTGTCAGATTTTTTAAATCCGAAAAATAATTTGTCAAGACGTCTTCACATTGCGATAGAGATCCATATACTCCTCTTTCGGAGTGGATATCTTCACACTGTGTAGATCCATATGCTCCACGTTGGGAGCAAACATAGTATTTTAAAAAAAGTACAAGAACATAATAAAACAATATTTGAATATGTATTCTTGTTGTGTCAAATGTTAGTTGTTTGTAATATTGCTTAAAGACAAATGTTAAATAATAACAAAAAAACATTTGTTTCTATAGTATTAAAGACATGGGATAGGCGACGTAGTCTAATGTTTGTCAAATTTATGTTTAATATAAAGCAAGTCAGGCATTCTGCGTTGCCAAGTTTAAAATTAACACGTATATAAAAAGTATCGGCATACCGACCTTATTGAAATTCATTTTTGAAAGAGCTTCAGGAATTTATGGATTATTGAAATATTCCTGTTTATAAGTCCAAGACTTCATTAAACTTTGAAAATGCAGAATCAAACACTCAATCATAAAATGTGGAAATTCACATACCACTTTGTTTGAGGATATGGTAAACAAATATAATTAATTTGTTGTATGTTACATATTTGAAAAAAACTAGAATATTTAATTAAAATATGAAACCATATTATTGAATTTGTTTGCTCACTTAAATACATACATGAATAACAATTTAAAGTAAGATTTAATAAAGGTACACAATTCTACCGGAAAGTTGCCTCCTAGAGAATTACCTAATTGGTACGATAACTTAAGGATAATAAATACCTGAGAACCCGTATAATTATTGTTTTGGAAGTGTATGATCAAGTATGAATCACGTAGATTAACGTAAAGGAAGTAGGTACGGTAATATGATATCATTCGAAATAATAGAATATCCGGTTACTCTTACGTTCACTTCCTTTGAAATATTATCCTGTAAAAAGAACTCCAATTGGAAGTAAATCTTTAATTCAAGTTAAATCTTACAAAATGGGTTTCTCGGTTCTGAAAATTTGAAAACGTAGTTCGTAAAAAAAATATATTGTATTTATGCAATATGCAGTCACACAAACTACAGTTGGGAAAATAAATATATTTGTGTTAAACCAACTAAATTTTTGTTTCTTAATAACTTTCTGAAGAGTTAGAAACAATAGTTATTTTTTATGACAGATAATTTAATTAAACTGCCAATAGTAATATTGACACGTAGAGCAATGGGTGTTAAACGAAATTCCATCCGATATCAATTATTTTCCATCTGACTGAGAGTGAGTTTATATAGAAGCTAGTTTATGTATGTTTGAAAAACAATTCAACTGTTATGCTTTTATTTCTATTTGACCGTTATTAAAATACATTTCACTTTACTAATTTTATGTTTATTTATGATATTTGTATAAAATTTTTTTGTAATTCGTAATTAATCTTTTGTAATTTGTTTGTAATTCCACGTCATATTTTCAAAGCCTTATATATACTATTATGTTCCAGCTGGCGTAGAGATTAGCGTACTTAACTGATATCTGAGAAATGGAGATAGGATCTTTACATCTGTTGGATTTAAAAGAATCTAAAAATGCAGGACGATTGCAGTTCTCGTGAAAAAATAATCTATCATGTCATGTTTTCACATTGAAAAGATCCACATAATCTACCTTCAGAGCGAATATTTTCACACTGCGTAGATCCATATGTTCAATTTTTGTAGCGGATATGGAACACATATGAAATAAATAAATATTATATTAAGACTACAAACAATTTTTACTGCTACTCTTTTTACAAAAATGTCTAAACTTTTGATGTTTTCATGTTCAAAGTTTTAGAGTAGTATTGCCATTTTTATAGAGATCAAAAGTTTCTTATTCTGTGTACAACATTTTCATAAATCATTTGTAAGATATTTTTGTGTAATAACGTGTTATTTTTGTAATTGAGTACTGGTTGCTTTCTGAACAACTGCGCCCAAGTTTAGTACTGATGTAATGTTCGCTACAAGATACTAAAGTATGCATCTGAATATCAATAAAGAACCGTACAATGTGGTGAAAATATAACAAGGAGAATGAGTAAGTTGGATGCAGAGTAGACTGGGGAAATAACATTATTTACAAGCGACATAATTACTTCAAGTTTCTGAAGCGCGGTCTCTTTTGTGCATGCTCGCATTTAAACTTAAAGGTAACTGTATAATTGGAAACACGTACTCAGGCTACAAAGAGTTATATTGTTTGCAGCGGATTAATCTTTTTTACTAGTATAGTTAAAACATATTATTTGAAAAAACAAAAATTAAAAAGAATATAAAAAGATAATCAAAAAATATTTGTTAAAATTTTGAGTTTTCATATTTTAAAAATGGAACATGTTAAAACAAAAAATGTTTTAATTTGATGTCAGTAGTAACCTGATAAATATTTTATACAACATTGACAATATTCACAATGTTGCTTAGTACATTGAGTAGTTTAAAATTATGTTGAATGTTAACATTGAAATAATGTGTTATTTTGAGAGTATACTGTGATATCATGATCGTGAAGTGATCGGCAAGAAAATTAACTTTTCGTGAACATGGCAGTGGTGTATTGTGGCGAATTATCTCTCTGTATCTATATTGCTATAATAATTAATATGATTTTACTGCGTTATGTTAATGTATTTTACTTTATACATATCGAATGTGGAAAAGAAAAAGGACGCAACTCTCAATTTTTCAAAATAGTTTTAATTCGATAATCCGAATGTATACAACTTAATACACGTTCCAACAGAAGGATATAAGCTGAAAATGCCGAATTAGTGTCTAAATTTTTGTCTCCTATACAATTGATTTCATGTGGCTTATGTAATTTTTCTTTTACACAGTAAACACACTATTAATTATTATAATGCACTATAAATTTAATACTTTACATGAATATGCAAAATACCACAAAACACTTTCAGACCCTGTTAATCTTCTCAAACTTTTACGAGACTTCCATCATTGAAAATTTCACCCGATATGCAAATGTGCGACTGCATAATAATTACCATCGCTGAACTTTACTTTATTATTACAGGTAAAGTAGACCAAGTATCTGCGTGTTTAAATATACAACGTGAGTATTCGTCTAAAGTTTGTTGGGTGTTGCTTCTCTACAATTTACATGTAGAATAGTAATTCAGTGATGATGTACTAATGTGTGTTGTCTGATCAATAGGATACGCCTTATTGCTAAGCAATATGTAGCGATGTCTTGTATAGCTGTAATCAAAGCCCTATAGTTCTAATGTGCTGATTGTGCACCGCAAACGGGTGCCTGTAAATAATAAGCGCCTTTTTTATAACAAGACCTTAAATAAATTAAACTTATTTTTTGTGTACAATGATACTTGCATAACTTAAATAAATATACTATACAATAGAAGATATTTGTGCAAATTATTAGACAGATGTGAAGAGATTATTATAACCACACGGGCGTCTCCTACCTACGGCGTGGTACTGGCTGTTAAACAATATTAATACGGATGGTAATGGGTATGTTGAACAAAATTCTTTTGACTATTGAGATGCTTGAGTTTAGGCTTAGACGGATTTGATTTTATAAATTTCAGAAAAAGAAACTGTCTAATTCAGAATTTTTGACTTGCGTTGTTTTGTTAATATTTAATTCTCTTTTATACCAAAGTTTGTGGCTTGTGATTATGAAGACACTTTTAATTTATAATATTCGTGATATATTAGATACATATGTATGCTTTTATAGTGAAATACTAATGTTTACTTATTATTCTGGTCCAAATGTGTTTCTTTAATGGGTGTTCTTATGGTACACGCGACAATTTTTTTTGTGGATGGCTGTGTTTGAAGGCACTATGTATTGTTTATACATATGCTCTTGTTTATGAGTGGATAAGGTAATGAATGTACATTTATAATAATTGGTCAATTATCACAATTTCTCCATGTACATCTACATGACTTTTGGTTTTAATAGTGCCGTGTTTTAAAACAGTTGAAAAATCCTCGTCCAACCTATAGGTTTACATTATAGAATAAAGATTTATTTAAAAAATTGCCCGCTTTTATAATGAGTATACGAATCAAAACAGTTTGAAGATATCGACTCCGAAAGTGAAGAAAATGGATCTCCGCAAATTTGAAGAAGTTTCTTGATAAATTATTTTTCACAAGAGTTGCTTAACTTAGTTAGGCATCCAGTCTCACAGATGTGGGAATCAAACTCGCATTCCCCGTATTGCTAGGTGCACGCGCTTATTTCTACGTTACTGCTTACTGCTTAAGTCAATAAAATAATTGAAATGCGGTTCTAATAAGTGAATGTGCATTCAAATAAACGGTACGTATGATTTTTCAAATATGAGTACTATTGAATATTGTGTATAAATCGAGGAAGGGTAAATATTGCTACTTGAGAGGAGTTATATATTATTTATTTATGTGACCAGAAAATGGGTGGTGAGGGATAGTAGAAAATGTTAGAGATAAGTTTGAGGAGTAAGAACAGTGTAGGAATGGAAAGCTATTTCGTATATTGTTAAATAGTGTACTAACGTTTCTGAACTAACATTCATCATATG
The DNA here is from genome assembly GCA_022683975.1 of Rhyacophila evoluta. Taxonomy (NCBI): domain Eukaryota; kingdom Metazoa; phylum Arthropoda; class Insecta; order Trichoptera; family Rhyacophilidae; genus Rhyacophila; species Rhyacophila evoluta. The sequence continues at coordinate 9,043 of JAGVSQ010002933.1, read as the reverse complement.
CCTGCTAAAGATCATGCACTCTCCTGCGTCAAGGGAACTCTGCGTAGATTGAGCAATCACCCATCCAAATCATAACCGTCTGTAATTCTACTTAATTCCAGCGATCAAGCGGAAGCCGGTTAAGTAAATATACTAATATAATTAATCCTACCATTTAATTAATTTGTAATTAATTTCATCCAAAATAATAATATTTGAGCTATTGTGTCATTTAGTGTGTTGTAACGATTGTTAACATTATCTTTTTAACTATGAATTACGGGAGCTTTGAAAAAATGGGTGTAATATCTCACAAGCCATTCTTTTTTTCTAACATAAAAGCTAAATTTAGGCACTAATTAAGAATTTTCAGCTTACGTTTTTTTTACAGAACACGTATGAAGTTCTGTAGATTATGATTTTCGAATAAAAACTATTTTTAATAATTGAGGATTACGTAAATATAAGGAGAAAAAGCATGACTCGCTTCAATATTGATGGTAGACATCGCTTAATTTGTAAAATTAACGTTGAAATAATATAACATGTTTTATTTCCTGTAAAAAATCGGAAGAATAAAAATGTAATCTCCTCAAACGGGATTTTAAGGTTTACCGCAGACGCTGAAAAGAAATGAGCGTAGAGCCTTACCAATGCTGCAATCCTTTCAATTAAAAGATCTCCCTTTACACCTTTGCTAGAAAGTAAATAATCGAGTAGTCTGACTGTAGCCCATTCAAAACTTATTTAGAGATTATAACCCTTTAAAAGTATACTTTTGCTACATTATTACTTAATGGATAAAACACCTAGTGGAGATTGAAGAAATCTGATCATTTAAAAATGTATATTGAATGTTGGTTTGAGTCCATTAAAAATATTTAAAATATCGTACGAGAAACTTCGTAAAAAGCGTACTTCAAAGCTGTGGCGTACTGAGCTTACAGTATCCTGTCAGGGCTAAAAAAAAGCTTCCCACGATTCATATTAAGTATGATTATATTAATTGATGTGCGCTAACGAGCTTTAAGTGCAGTAACAAAGCAAGAATTTGCGTCAAAGCGGAGAATAGTTTCTCCTCTTATCGGCTTAACTGCACTGCACTATAGTTATAAATGAGGCAGTTGTTCCGACTATAACAACACATTAGAACTTTTGGGGGGATTATAATATTAATATGGAAAGTAAAAAAACAAAATCACCAGGGAAGTGGAACATGGTATACATATTAAAGATGATTTGTCAAAAGTATTGATATTCTAATAAAACATTATCCCACCCAGTAGGCAAGAAGTAAGCATACGGGTTTTGGTAACGCATATTGTGGGTGCAAATTCCTTAGTTTTTAAAAAACTTAAAAATGTTCAAATTTAGACATTGCTGGAGTAGTAATATTCACACTGTTGAAATTAATGTGCTGCACCAGGGGCGGGTATGATAAAAAGAACTGTTGATACTTTGTTGTTTTGATAAATTTTCAGCACTGAAACAAATGCATGCTATTGAAACGGCCGATTAGAAAATAGCTTCGGTAATATTAAATATCCAAAAGATTGCATTGGGGAAATCAAAATAACGGATAATCGAAACTTTAAAAGTTATACATATTTTTAATCAGACAAATTAAACAAATATGAAAATGTAAAATTTATATTTAAAAAAAACATTTTATTTAGAAAATATTTAAAGTGGAAATATCATAAGTAAAATAATATTATTTTACAGATAATTTGGAAGCTTTGCCTTCTTAAAAAGCTCTCTTAGATGTAGTATTATCACACTATATCTGTAGTGTTAAAAGCTGTAAACACATAATCCTTCCGGACGTTTTAATTCGTGACGATTTCCGTGTACACACCATATTTTCTTTTAATAAATAAACAAGGTTGCTTGCCATTCCATAAATAAATTATATCTTCAACAATGTGCAGAAAATATTCTAGGAAAATGATTTCAAAGTAAGACAATGCGTACTGGATTAAATGAAATTCTTACTTTAAAAAATATATCATTGCCATGAATTTTTCGTATAAATATTCGATTCAGCTTAAGAAATATTCATTTACTATATATTCTCAAAGGCCACGCATTTTATTTTAAATAGATTCACTTCTGTTCTTTAATTTATAGCACTAGTGCATTTGACATTAGTAATTACCAACCAAGCTATTAAAGTGACAAGGATAATAATTTTATATTTTCACCATCAAACAGACAAATAAGCTCCACGTGTACAGTCACTGTAACTACGTCACTTGCATTGCAGCCATATTCACGTGAATTTAACAGTATTTATTTTTATAATTCATCGAAGTAAAATAATATAATAACATATAATTGCGTGAGATTATATTCTAGTTATTCAAAAGGAACTTTTTTTAGAATGAAATAGCAGACTTAAATGAAATCGTATTTTAGTCATTATTTTGTGGTAATTTGAAAGTAGTTAAAAGTACAGGACCAAGTACTAATGGTTTAAGCAATTGGCAATGACCTTCGTAAAAAATATTAAAACATGGCTTCATAATAGACGTCTTAACACTGTTCAGATCATATACACACTTTCGGAGCGGACATCATGTGATAAAGATAAATATCTAAAGCCGTGTATTTTTAATATATGATGAATATTAACATTTTTGAAATGGTCTTGTATAAAGAATTTAAAAACAACATAAGAATATACAGTTAACCCAATAAAAGCTCATTGCTCCATGGTAATCCCATAAGAATAAACACCGGACAGGATGTAAACTTTCTGGCCATCCTTTCAAAGGATTTCGGACTTAGAATTAACGCAAGCTTATTTCATGCTGTTGTTTTGTTGCACAGTAAATTGTACTATATTACAAAAATTATCTAATTTTTAGTTTGAAATTTAATATATAATATTCAAAGCTACAAGTATAAAAGTGATATTAATTGAGATTGGTTGAGATGGTAACTTTTATCTTTTATGAAATAAAGGTAGTGTTTTAAAACAATGTGCAAATGAAATATGGAGTAAAAAGATTTGAGAAATATGAAGCTTTGTCACAATAATAATTTAACTGTCAGACATCACTTAATCTTTTTTTAATTATGAAAGTCCGTAAGTAGCTGTGCAATTTTAACTAATGAATTTTTTTCGCTTGTAATAATACACACGTTTTAGTTGCCAGTTTTGGTATGTAAAAATGCCTCCAAGAAGACAGTTTGCTCATGAAAGACAAAATAATTCTATTAAGGTTATGTTTGATTTTATGTGCTTTAAGCTCTCAGAGAATCTGTAAGTTTGATTTTTTTCACTGAGAATATTTATTATTATTTAAAAATAAAATTTATAACACGTGCTTATCAACAATGAAATTCTCATTCCAATCAAAAGAAATCAAAAGTTTTGGCCAAAAGTTAACAAATGGAACTTTAGTTTGAATCGAAATGCACAATTATAGAGAAGGCTTTCGTATTAAATTATGAAACGCAAAGGACCGAGCAAGCTTTGATGTCCTATAAAATAAGATGGAGTAAGATAAGTCGGTCCCGGTTGTGGATGAATAATTCAAAAGGACATTACTAAATATCAGCTCAATCATTTCTTAGCTCTTTGTATTGAGCTGGGAATGGGAAAATTGACAAACAAAATTATATCATACAATCGCTGCAGGGACTCAAATAGACACTAGAAAGTGATTTCAGACTTTATTCACAAAAGAACTATTGATTTTTTTATAGGAAATGAACCGTATTATATAGAAAGTATCCATAGATTGCAAGATAGGATCATATCAAATGATATTTTTTAATTCACGTATACTTTTTATATTTAATTAATGCAATTTCGACGCTGACCTGTGAGATTTGGGCGTATTAGGAGACCAGTGGATAAAATTGTACATACATACTTTATTTTACTATAAAAATTTACTAAAGAATGTTGACTTGACATATGAGGTTCAAAAACGGATGGTGGGTGACAGAGACTCCCGGAGGCGTCATATGGCAACCATATGTTTTACGAAAGGAGTGGATGTGGCAAAAAAGAGTGCAAGGCATTTAATTATTTTCTTTCCGATTTTGCTAGTTCATGATAGTTCATGGTTATTGTTTTAAATTTTAAATAAACAATAACTTTCAATAAGGACAGACAATTTTTACAATAAGTGATTATCAGCTCATTTTTCAACTCATTGTTAACTAACGTTTAATATTTAAATTCGTGATGTTCACTTACGAAATACACGCGGGTACCAATTTGGCCACCAACGTACTATATCATAAATATGTGTGATATTAGGTTACTATATTAATTTATGAAAATGATTTTTTGTAACCACGCGCGCTTGGTTTATGCGACATTATTTTAAGTTTTTATAATATGTCAACGGTTTCTATGAAATACAAATTTCACATTTAGGATAAGAAATATATATAACTTTATTTCCGTCAATGATGTATGTTATGAAATGGAATTGTAATATATATTTCATTGAATTATTTATACTTGTCTCAACCAGATTATCTACAGAAAATATCGTTTATTAATTAATATTTTCTGTCTAAGTTTAGAACGATTTATTTTGAATGTTCTTAATTTATAACTTGAAAGCCTGGTCGGAGTTATTGTTTGTGGAAAAGGGGGTTTATCATTTCATTTTACAAAACCGCCTTCGGTTTATACCAAGCTTGAAATTTTGAAAAAGTTTTCTGTTTTTGTTTTAGTCATTTAACTTTTCAACTTTGATTTGTAATTTTGTCAAAATTTATAAAAATAAAATAAACTATTTTATTTTTCAATTACAAATAAATTCGTTTTCCGTGCATTTAGCATCTATGGCTTAGTCAGAAGACGTAAATGGCAAAATAATTTATAAAAATAAACAATAGCAAAACCATTAAAATGGAAATATATAATGCTTTTGGAAGAAAAATGTTTATATCCTTATTGCATTAAGTGTAAAAAATATGTTATCAAATACTATTGTATAGTAAATAATAGAAATTGCATTATACCATAATATTAATACGACTTTTTTTTTATTGTAGAAAAGTGTTACATGTTATGTTGTATTATCCTGAGATAATTTCATTTAAACAAATTGATCCCATTACAAGCATATTGGCTTAGTATAATAATATTGCAGAAAAATTGTGCCTGGAATTAATGCATTTTTTTGTATATTATAATTGATTGAACCTAGCCTAAATTATAATAACTATTTAGTTTCATTTGTGTTTATCAAATATATCTCATTTATTTTGTATATTTCATAGAAATTGGGAGCTTTGTTCTTCTTTTTCTATGTCCGTTCCCTATATGGAACATATGGCTGCAACGTGACGGCTTCGGGAATCTGCCACCCCCCAGCCGTCTTGCATTCTCACAGGTCATGCCAGAATCCCTCAATTCCGACAAGGGCGTCTTATGGATGAGGGCTGCCAATGTTCCAGGACGCCGGAACCCCTTTCGGTTGTAAGACTGGACAAACAGGATTAAAGAAGGATGAGGTAGTTATTAAGAACTAGATCTCTTTGTAATACTGTATTAAAATAACTACAAAAGAAGCCACGTATTAACTAATTTTATATAAAGTAAGGATTTATGTCTCTCCGGTTAGCGTAGTTGGTAGCGCGCGTGCCTAATAATCCGGAGAATGCGAGTTCGATTCCCCACCTGTCGGATTTAAAAAATCTAAAGATACAGGACTGGATGCCTATTAGGTTGAGCAATTTGTCTGACAAACGATTCTCGTGAAAAATAATCTGTCAAGACGTCTTCACATTGTGGAGATTCATATACTCCCCTTTCGGAGTGGGTATCTTCACTCTGTGTGGATCCACATGCTCCACTTTGGGAGCGAATATGGTATACAATATAAGAATTTATAATGATAATAAAGTGATACTTATAGAATTTGTAATGTATGCAACGCGTTTTAATTTAATGGGAAGCAGTTTAATGAAACAACGATTATAATATATCACTTCGAGTTTGCGACAAATTATAATAAATTTAATCCAACCTTACCATATGTTAGGTATGTCACAAATGTATGTTTCATATCGTGATTAATAATTAGAATTCATTGCATACAACTGTTCTTGAATTCTAGATAGTTGACGTTTGGTTTACTAATTTTGACATTATATATATTAGGCTGATCAAACTAGTAACTTAATTTGTTACGCTCATAATATTTGCATATAAGTGTTTGTCACTGAATACATTACAAAATTATAAAGCTTTGTCGGCTATTTTAAAGGTATGTGATTATTGGACACAGCTTTTTAATTAATTTCGTATTTAGTTTACCACTTATTATGATACTTTATATTTCGTTTATTTAGATGACGTGTGAAATCTACTTAGTACTCGTTAAGTTATATGTGTATTGCAATAACGTGTGTTGTGACTTAATTCATGGTTATATAAATACCAGTCAATATTGAGCTTTTATTATAACTGACTGTTTACGGAAGCTTTTGCATTGAAAGCGTTAAAAGCTTTTATTTTATGTTTGCTTCATTTGCTGATTTGTTTATTGTAAAATTTCAAACATTAATTAATTAAAACCGTTTTTATTTAGAGATTATGGCTAGTATTTACATATTCATAAAAAACTTTTGAATCCCGATTCTTCAGACCGTGAAGCCTAATATAACAAGATTTTTAAATCGGTTGTCATTTATTAATCGTGTTTTCAGTCTTTGGGTGTTTTTGTTTCAAACTTGCGTCGTCTAATCGAGAATTATCACATTCCGGATAGTATCGATATGTTTATCGACAATAACTATCTAATTCTAATGAATCGAGAATATCAGCTGTTTGGATTCTAAATTGTAGAAGTAATCTGCCGATAAGGAAAGCAATGATTATATTCAATGAAGTTTCTCGGTTTTTGATATCTTTATCCTGAGTGAGTGCGAGATAGATTAATATTGTTTAAAATACGATGTGTCTAACTTTCACATTATCCTTTTTTACTTCTCTTGTCTTTTTAAAATCCTTTCTTTACGTTTACTTTTATGTGATTGTATATATTCAATTTATACTCTTTTAATAATTTTCTTATGCCATGTAATTGCTTTAACTTATAATTCGCAATGTTGCCAAAATTTTAAATACATGAATGAAATGAAATTATCGTTTCCTAATTCTTTCCCCTAGGTTTTGAGTCGTAATCTTCAAAGCATTGCCTAGATTAATTAAGATTTGTAGACTAGACACTATTTTATTTTAATGATACACTGTATAATTAATTATTCACATCAGGGGTATTTGTGAGATTATAACCCTCTTACACATAATTTCAAAGCGAGCATCGCCAATTCTTACATCATGATTAATTAATGAATTCAAAATAAATTGGGGGATCAAGCCCCTTGAAATGTCCGCCAATAACGTCACCGTACCTTTCGAAGTCATAAATTACGTCGCGTGACGTGATCGCGTTACGTCACAAATCACTCTTCTTGATTGTCTCGATTTATATCAGAGACATATTATTATTCCCGCAGAAGAAAACCTCCAAGTTCTTTCTTTAATGAGAGTTAATCAATTATTGTCGATGGTTTTTTTACGATTCCGTTATTTGTGGAAGACCTTCGTACACAGGAGAGGACATTTTCCGAATAATTTATTGCTTAAAATGCCAATGGGGAAATTAATGAAATTGACTTGGAAGATATTAATAGTGATAGGTTGGCGGAGGCTTATATTTTAAAACAATCTCAATAAAAAATAGTGTTGACATTACACAAAAATAATTGTATTAAATATTGAATTGGGACTAAAATAGATAGCGTTTAAAATGTAATTATCACGCCACGAGACTCAAGGCATACTAATAGGTCATTCTTCAAATTATATGTTTTTCATGGTTTCCAAACTGTATGTTAAGGATTTTTTTTTTCTGTCGACTGATTAATATCGGCCACATTTAAATAATTCGGCATATAAAATTATTTACATGTCAGATAGATTTCTTCTTCTTCTTATTCAATAATTACTCTCTAATTAAAGCATATATTCACCACACGCCGCCCTCAAGAACCCCTGTAGCACTCTCAGATCATTCATGAAAACCTTAGCTCTTCATTATATTAAATTCTGTATATAAAATTTAGTGCCCTTCCAGGCCGTCAAAAACTGATCGATTTAAGGAATAGACTGGTTAGGTTTAGACTCTTGAGACGTCCGCAATATGTGGCTCTTAATACATTGAAACGGCTGTAAATGTAATATAATATTAAGTATTGAACATACATATACTTTATGGTATGCGGCTCTCCAAGCTTACCATATATATATTACGGTATATTATATAAACTTCATCAAGACACGTGTATTTTTGTATTGCATAAATTCTTGTTCTCCATTCAGATAAAATTTATCTCTTAGGTTAGGACCATTGTCATTACTCGTTCAATCCACTCTGTTTTGCCGGCACCTCTCCATCAAAGAGAAAGTTTAAATACACATTTAAATATTGCATTATTTATATTTTTTCACCTTTGTATACTCGTAGATAAGATCAATTTAATATTGTTATAAATATGGATTGTCTCTTCTAAGTTTGTGTCACATTCTTTTGTACGTACTATACTGTACTGTCATGTGCTCGTAACTTATTATATGTTTTTATTTAGCCCCGTTGTGACCTGGACGTCCTACTTTTCGCAAATCGTGTGGATATTGTGTCCACTTACCCTTTTCTTATAGTCTAATGCCAACATAACACTGCCACCTTTCAGTGTAACCTGTTGCGACTCTGAAGACATAAAATATATTTGTATCGATATAATGCTTAGATCGACTAATGATTTTGTCGTCTTTGACATTATCAAAATGTAAATTGAAATTTTACAGAACAGTTTTAACACTTGTTAATGGGGTTTATCGCGAGGTATGTTTTTGCAATATTGCGAATTACTCGCTAAAGTTACCATAACTTTTACAGTTTTTATCGGATTTTGATAAATCAAAAATATTTTTTCTTACCATTATCGTCAAATTTCATTAATGTACGCTTAATATGAGTTCATATGGATGGATATTATACATACTGAAATAATTATAATGGCT
>JAGVSQ010002932.1:0-23097 GCA_022683975.1 Rhyacophila evoluta | reverse complement strand
GGGTAGATATCTTCACAATGTGTAGATCCATATGCTCCACGTTGGGAGCGAACATTGTATTTATTATTAATTTATTCATTAAATATAAATATTATATGTTTAACAACTGTGTTTATTAATACAGTAAATATATCTATATAATTTTCTCTGTATAATATTTAATAATATTACTAGAAAACAAATGTATGGCTTGTTCTTTTTAAATTTAAATCATTAAATACTTGAAGACATTCCTTAATATAGTAATTATAAAATTTGTTTGAATATTATTGGCATAGATTAATAAAAATAAATATATAATTGTCGTTTGGCAGTCGTGTACATACTTATTGTAATGTACAAGTGTTAATATAATATGAAAAATAATATCAATGTATTAAATTAATATCAAATACATGATTATTAATCTCTTTATGAGTGAATAAAAAATTACATGAATAACTAGTTTCAGAAATAATGTATTATTCGTGATAATTTATAAATAATTACCAAGGTATCTCTACTATGACATAACAACTGGACATTACGAAGGTTGATGAAGATGGCACACAATAATGTTGATAGAGTTTTCAGATAAAGTATGATGGGCATTACAAAAATTATAATTTAATAGTCTTAACACATTTGTCTCCATGGTAGCGTAGAGGTTAGTGTGCACATTTTGCAAACTGGAAAATGCGGGCTCGATTTCCAAATCTGTCGAATTTTAAAAAATCCGGATATAAAATATAAAAATTCAACTTAGTTTGCGAGGTGACTTAGCAACAATAAATAAAGCGCAACCAACTCTCGAGTTTTTGGTAGCCGTTGTATAAATTGACATAGAATAAGTATACAATAATACCCAAGAAGTGTTAAATAGATTTCTTGGTAGCAGATGTATCGGAAAATACAATGTCCAAATACCACTTAGCACTGTTTAGTTAGTCTAACAATGTTAACCATTATTTTCAGAGAACTTCTCATTGTTTAGACTCGTATGAATATATCACTGATAAAAATAGTACTTGTAGAAACTTCTGAAATAAAAATTTAATAAATACATAAATTAGATTCATTTTAATTTCTTACGAACTATTTGTAACTTGATATTGTATAATATATTTTATAAACTAAGTCGTATTTTCTTCTTGGATAATTATCTCGACCTACTGTCTCATGTAATCGAACGAACATCGTATAAATTTATCGTATTTATCGTACTTATATATCGTAAGAATAAAAACTCTACATATATAGGAACAAACGGAAAAATTAAAAGTCAATTAGTATTGAACTAATAAATTTGTTAATTATTAGAGTGGTTGCAAAAAAAGTATGACTTTAGCTTGTAAAAATTGCCAACAGTTAATAGAATTGTTAATATGTATTTTACGTTACCAAGACAACTTTTTTCAAATATTATTTATATATTATATTAAATTCCACCAATAGTAGATTAAATATTTAATTATAAACGATTCCTATTTAATAATATAAAGACATTACAGATCCTATAAAATACAAGTACGTGGGCAAAAATCATATCGTAAATTGTGATATAATTTGTTTAAAATTATTGCGTATATATTTAATTCGTTTTCATAATATAATGTATTGACCATATAAAGGAAAAGACAAAACACATACAGATATTATTTCAAGACAAACGTTTATTTAATGATTTTGGGCTTGATAACTTGAAGTGCATAAAGATTGTGTTGTTTTATTTACCCAATATGATATTAATCAATAAGTTATTTAAGAAAAACCAGTAAAGTTTAGTGATAGAGGTCTTTTATCCTGGGTACAAATTTGATAGGCCATCCTTTTTCCAAACTTCAGAGCTGAATTTGTATACAAAATCCGCTCTTGGAGTTCACATTCTAAATTTTAGAACGTATATTAAGTATTCTATTCTATATACGTTGTAATAATATAAACTAATAAGTTATACCTTGGTCCTTTTTTACAGTTGGTATGCATATATTTACGAGTATATTTGTAGTTGTATATGCAGATACGTGTGTGTTTTATGAAATTACATAAAGTGTGTCTACGTTGCAAAGTGTGACCAGTACAATTCAATTGAACGATGAAAAGTGAGGCTGCCGAGCTGTTATTTTCTCATTAATCAGCGTCGACTTTGACAAGTCGGCGTCTATTTGTGGTTTGTCGGTCCAGTTTTTCCGCGAAACCGCTGACTCGCGCTCAACGAAAGTGTTCATAACTGAATAGCAATTAAAATTTTATTATGACATCGCCAGTTTCCTTATCGCATACTTTCAGTGACTAACAGTAAAATGAATTTTTCCAATGCAATTAAATATAAGTAAACTATTTCATAGTTGTTCTATTAATAATAATACAATATTATTAAAAACACTGCGGCACATATGAAAAAATTCGTTTGCAGATTATAAAGTACTATGCGTAATGCCAAAATGTTTTCCACTTTAATTTTTCACTGATATTATAAACTTTACCTAAAGTATCACAACATTACGTTTTTGTCTCCCCGGTGACCGATAAAAAAGCGTACGCACTTTGGAGCTAAAGATTACAGGTTCGATTCATACAGCTGTCGGATTAAAAAATAGTAAAAATATGCAAGAACAAGGGCTTAACGAGTTAAGCAATTGACTGACAATGAATTCTCGAAAAAAAATCTATCAAGATAATCTCTAAGCTAGAGATATCTATATGTATATAAATTTATCCCATTTTTGTGGTACCCATCTTTGCACTGTTGTGATTCAGATGCTTCATTTAGCGAGCGTAATTATTATTAAGTTGGTAGCACTGCACTAACAAAGATACACTGCACTCACACAGATACACTTGTATAGTTTGATGTTTCAAGTACATGCGCGTTACGTATTTTCTTGTAATTCTTTCTTTTAATGGCAATGCCTATTTTAAAACAACGGAAACTAACCTAACCTAATCAAAAAATAGTATATATTTCATTCATGTGCATCAATATTTTTTCTTGATACTGAAGCGCTCATATAAAAATATCAAAGTAACCGGCAACTTAATAGATAATGTGTGTGCTGAAAATTTTAGGGCTTACTTAATTGTGTATACTAAACGGAACCTTTACCAAAAAATCAATCATTAACAATGCGTCATTATCAAAAAATATATGTTTCGGAACAATAATATCGCGTTATCCTGAAAATAAGCCCTTCGATGATGAAAGAGTAGTTTTAATATTAGCCCTACACCGCATATAAGACTGAGTGTATAAGATACGAGCTCTCTCTAAGAAGATCGACAATACTGTTTAAGCCGAGAGATGCTAAAGTGATTAAATGAGTCGCTGATGGCATTGACTTTTCTAGATACCATTCCAATATGGTGACCATGGATGAAACTGTAGTATTTAAGGGTCAAGGATCTAAAACGACAGTTAAACAGAAAGGTGCCTCACGAACTAATATTGCCTCAACGGGTTGCAAGAGTTACTTGCATTTTAGCGATTCGTCTTGATAAAACAAAAGTACCACCACTAATCACCAGAAAAAGAAAAAAATTGAAAATAGATCGTGTTTTTGGCACTTCTTCAAACGTAAATTATTATCAAATGTATGTTATATACTGTACTATCCATCTCGTTTACTAAAACATGGTTTTATACAATTATTTCCGTGTAAAAGCGTGTAAGTTGTTTCATGAAAATAAGGCCTAGTTTGTTTTCTGGATGTAAAGTTAAAATGAAGTCGGGTCTTATATTCGAGTATATACGGTGGTTTTTTTTTTTGCTATTTATAATATAAACATAAGCTATAAAAACACGGTTATTTCAAGGTAAATCCTTATTGTATTACTGAATCTTATGCGTAATATTGCCAGTTTAAATTGATAAGTTCAACTAATTTTATGAACAGTATCATAAAAAAGTGTGAGAATCATTGTTGCACAGTAGTGCCGACTGATTTGCAAACAATGGTAAGTTCTTTTTTTCTGTTTTGTATACTTAAGTAAACAGCTAAGTCAAGGGCAAATATTACACGCATCCTCATTAAAGACCTAATAATTAAAAACAGTAATTGGTATTTAACAATCCACTTTAAAAGTAACGAGTACGGGATAGATATGTATCGTCGTAGTACGGCGCTGTAAATTTAAGGTCTCGAAATTTAATTTAGTTATTTTTTCATAGTGAAATCTTTGATAACGATCATGGAAAACGAATTTATTGTACGTTAACATTGTCTAAAATTACAAATAACATAGACAGCTAATAAAAAAAGATATATTTTTTTAATGAAAGTAATTTTAGTAAAAAAACAACAGTTAAAAATTGTACATTTGGATATATAAAAAATAACAAAAAATATGTTGTAGTGGAAATTTAGTTACTTCGGTATTCATTATAAAGATATTTGACCAGTATATGTTTTTTTTAAGTTTAACAGCTCCGCATATCTAAGTATATATAAGTTAGAGACTTAGGAAAATATTGTATTATATTTATTACGAAATTTATACAATAAATATATGTTTGCTGCCAAAGTAGATGCATCTACACAGAGTGAAGATATCCACTCCGAAAGTGGAGTATATGAATCTTAGCAATGTGAAGACGTTTTGACAAATTATTTTTTACGAGAATTGTTTGTCAGACAATTACTCAACCCAATGGAGATCCATTCCTGTATTTTTTAAATATTATAATGAAGAATTAAATTACGTATATAATACAAAGTTAATTTTTAGATAAATTTTAAATTAAATTAGTTTATTAAATTCATTTAATCAATAATATTTGGGAAGGTCGGTTGGATATACCATATATAATTATATAATTCTACAGTTCAAGTAAATCATGCTTATTTTCATTATAAATCTTGAAGTTTCATTTTATTCATATTATTTTCACTATCGGTGTGTTAATAAATTTCGTAGACAAACAATTAAAATACGTTTGTTATGATAACTCATAACAGCGTAGTGCAGGCAATAACTTTAAAGTGGCAGTGTCTTGTACACTCCAAGGGAGCGTTTTCCAGATGGCGGATCGCGACACAGCATTAGGTCACGAGCGAATTTCCGAGGTGTTACCTAGATCTAAAATCATTTTTTTTCAAAACCGAATGTTTCTATTTACCACAAAACAGTTTTACACTTGTTATTTTATAAGAGTGAGTGTTTTTTTTATTAAAATATATGAAAACTGTTTGAGAATTCATATTCATTTTTTTATTCATATACATAATTTTTTTATTTTGGCTACTGATCAGTATGGGTGGTAAAAATGGGTTAGCTGACCAGGGCCGCATGGTGGATTTTCTCAGTATGATGCCAGTCTTTAAAATGCCGCCCGTCTCGCGCCTAGAAAATAATTTTCACGTCTTTCCACTCGCCATATCTTGAGATTTCTATATTCGTGCATTCGTCCAGATTTTTTCTTCATAATTTCTACTTTCGTACCTAGTAGATCGCGTAATTCAAAATGAAACACCAATTCCAAATTAGGTTTTAAAATCTCTACGCACGCCTCCTCTTGATAATATTTTACACTTGTGCCGCCCCTTACACGATGCTGCCTGATGCACCTGCATCTCCACTTTATAGTCCTGTGGCTAATAATGAATTTTCGTGTAAAATATATCAAGATAACGTTGTGTAGACCTCTAAGGTCCATTTCTGGAGTAGACATATTCACACTGCAGAGATCCACATGTTTTGCTTTAGGAGTGAACATGGTAAAACTAATTACTAATTTTTCTTTTCTTCATTTATTTAATGAGAAGTTAGTTAAATCTTGATCTTTAGCAATATGAATGTATATGGTCATGTTAAGTTATCTGAATTAATTATAGGTTAGGTTATGTCGGATCAGTGCGGTAAATTAGTTAATATTAACCAAATTTATGTCTCATTGGTTAACGTAGTTGGTAGCGTGCACGCCCAGCAATCCGGAGAATTTGGGTTTTATTCCCCATGTAGTCGGATTTAAAAAAATCTGAATATGCAGAACTGGATGGCCATAAGGTTGAGTAATTTTCTGACAAACGATTCTCGTAAAAAATAATCTGTCAAGACGTCTTCACATTGCAAAGATCCGTATACTCCACTTTCGGAGTGGATTTCTTCACAATGTGTGGATCCATATGCTCTACTTCGGGAACGAACATGGTATAAATTTATGAGATAAATCCAAAAACGAATAATAAAAAATAATCATTAATTTCGATCAATTTACTTTGATAACAAGTATTTTATTGTCATGTTGTTATTTCATATACAATTATAGTATACATAGATAGATACTTTTCTATTATTTTAATATATTTACATTAAAATCAGACTGCTACCTTTCCAACGCCCACACTTTTCGACTTACTACAGTAACAACTGCTTAAGCATTCAGTAAGATTGTTTAAGGTCTTTTATTTAGTGCATAATTATCACAAAACGTGCATCAGTTACACGGTGGTTAAACGGGAGAGTATTCGAATATGCATGTACTCCAGGAGAGTCTGGTTCTATATTGTGACTTGGCCTCAGTTTTGTGTTTTGTTTCAGTCAAATAATTACTCCTTGCGTGTTTTATCACGGTATATCCACTGCCGACCGAAACAAGGAATAACGGCTTAAATAATTTTATTTTTAAAAACACATTTGATAAATATTTATTTTATTTAATTAGTCCAGTGAAAAGTCCAGACAAATAGAAGCCGTAATTCCCAACGAATTAGAAGTGAGCTGAGTTTTAGTATGTACTTTGATATTTTGGATATAAACAAAATATGAAGTGTCGATTCGAGTGTTTGTAAAAATTTTACACGGGGTCAAAGGTCACCAAAACGGTTTTCATAAATATCTTGTTAACAGTCACTTTTGAGGAAAAACGTCGAATGGCAAATTTGTAGCTTAATAAATTTCCTACAATTAATATTCTATAACATTTTTTCATAATAGTAGCCGTTTTAAAGATTTTGAAATAATATACTTAGAACCACAATATCAAGGTTCATACCATAATTCAGCTCAATTTGTTGGGAGTGCAATGTCTAATTTTATTGGAATTTAATAGTTCAAAGAAATTAAGCCTACGGTCACGCTATAAAGCGACCACTCAGCGACACAGTGACGGTTACTTGAGTACTGCTAAACTGTGTAGCGATACATTCACAGTAGGCACTCACAACCGTTCAGAAATAACGGAGGTTATATTTGGCATATCCAAGAAGTTATGCGCGCAGAACATTTCGGCGGAAATCTTCGTCATGTGCACTGTATTACGCACTATGCCTCGCGGATATATACGTCATAAGCACTAAAAAGGTTAATTAATTGACCTAACTTAACTTAACAATGATAAAATTCCGAGAAATCTTCATTTTAGTACAGATCTTGATATTGAACAGAGTAAAAAAAATCTGTTGATAATACTTTTTCACTCTGAGGCATCACGATATGATTGATATTCAAGGTCACCTTCGTCTATTTCTAACCATTGTAAAACATTTTCTTCGGCTGTTTCTTCCCTAGCATTATTCAGTATTGTTCTACACAAACCAACAACTTTTTATCCAACTAAATTTATGTCTGCATCTTCAAAATCCATTATATTGAGGTGTTACTATATAAAAATCTCAACAGCTTAAGAACATGTATTGGCAGATTATATTGAATAATAGTTATTTACACAATTTTCGACTATCATTATCCACTGTATTAAAGTATTTCATCCAATGACTTAAATTATCTAAAAGGATTTATCAAAATTATTTCTTTTTATTTCTTTGTAGCCTGTATAGATTCAATATAATGCTATCGTATTATATATAATGGTATCGGTAAAATCGACATTAAAAATATTTTAACTATCGAAAAATGTCAAATGAACAAGGATTAAATTTATATAGAAGTATTGTCAACGTAATTACAAACCGAATTGCGAAACTAATCGTAGTTAGATCTGTCATTACTAATCTGATAATATCGGTTTATTATAAGTCTAGCTCGTTGCATCAGAGGCCACAACTATCACATTTCATAAGATACTCGATAAATTATTACAAATATTTTATACGTCGTTAGAAATAATCTCGCAAGTAATATTAAAATGATGTTCTTTATAAAAAGCAATAAACTTTTAATAGTATGATTATGTTCCGTAGAAAGTCTTTTTTTATTGGATTGCAGATATAATTAAGATTAATTGCTTTTAGAAGTGCTGTTCAATTATTATAGTATTACAAGCAGAATAAAGTAACCAGCAATATTGAAGTAAATTCAAATGAAGTCCATTCATATTATAACATAATATACTACTCTTCAGCTTTCATTCATGCATACACCTTGCTGCATGTGATACCAAAAGGATGTAAGCTGCAAACGTTTTTTTATATTGAGAAATTAGTATTGAATTTGACAAAAACTAAGAAAATCTTCTCCAAAATATTTGCCAGTTTCTCTTGTATTTCTTCTGGTAATAAATCGGTAAGTAAACAAATACTAAGAATTTGAATTATCATTGTTTCTTCGGTGGCTTTAAAATTAACACATATCTCGTGGCCTAATAAAATATATGCAAGACTAGATCACCAATAGGTTAGGCGATCGGCTACAACACAATGTATTGATATCTATAATATGATCTACGCTTAGAGTGGGTATGTTTTTTTAACCTCGTTTGCTACGACAGTGGAGCATATTGATATGCAAAGTTTGAAGATATCCACTCAAAATATAGAAAAAAAGTATTTAGTAATCTCCAAAATATGAAAGTATATCTCGATAGATTATTTTTTCGACAGTCGTTTGTCAAGCAATAACTGCTCAACTTATCTAGTCCAAAATTTTCGGATTTTAAAAAAAATTGGCAGATTTAGGCACTAATCCGTGTTCCTCGGATGAGAGTCACGCAGGTTAACCTCTACGCTATCGGGGCTACAGCAGTCAGGTATAATTTAAAGTATTATATACTTGCTTCTGTGGCAAACTGTAGGATGCCAATCACATCCGATGAGAGTTTTCCCAAATGTTAATTGACATAGAAAAACTTCTTAGCTGTCGGTCCGTTGGGCAATTACCACTCGGCTTATATGAAAAATAATTTTATAATTAAAAAAAATGGGAAATCTTAAGGCGAGCGAGAAAGTCTTCTCTCGACAAGGCTTGTTAGTAATATAGTAATGAAAAAATAATCACGCACACTCTAGTGCAATACTCCGCCACCGCTGTATAGTGGCACATTTCTCCTATATTAGAAAAACATGAGAAATACCACCGTAGCAGCGGCATTTCTTTCTTTTTTTCTTGTAGTGTGTCGCAAAGTTTTGGAAAAATGTCAAGTTTGTCGTGAACGAAAAAAGGATACGGAGCACTGCTCTAGTGCAAGTTAACCAAGGTCTTGGAAAGCTACTCCTGTGACAATTTAAGAGTCTCATGTTTGTAACGCCACATTATACGATCGAATAATTGGTATGTGGATTAAATAATACTCATTTGATAACTGATACTGATAGAATTTATTGCTTGCTTTATATCTAACAGCCCTGTATGGAAAAAAAATATAATGAGAATGAGACATGTCCATACTTGATCGAGCATTTGTTCAAGAGAGTGTTTGAATAATTTACAAATTATAATATACGATCGAATGGGTCCGGGTCATAAATGCCATTAAATGAATGCGCGCGCATGTGATGCCGTGTTAGATCTGCGAGAGAGCCTTAAAATAGCTTTCAAACACTCAGACAATGGATTTGCCCAAAGTTTCAAATACGTTTATTATCTCTTTACCGAGAAACGTTTAGCATATAAACGCAATAATAGTCAAATTTTGCATGGAATTTGCTATGACGCCATATAAGTAATTTAAAAATAAATTAAACATATAATTATAAATATTCTTCTTATAACTTTGAATAAAATCGATACATGGCCACTCTCTTAAGATATATACTGATAAAGCTATATTTTATTAATTTCAAGATTCAAATAGTATGACGCTAGTGGTCAATGTACGTATTTTAAACTATAATTATTTGTATCGTTTATTATTTTCATAAATCTGTTAAATATAAAAGGCTATTAATTTTATTAATAGTGTACCAGTATAATGTTACAAAATGTTATTTTACATATTTAAATAACACGAATTTAAATGTATATTTTCTGTAATATAATAGTATGATGAGAGGAATAGCATTAGTTGAAAATTCTTTTTTTCCCTTAAATATATGATCTGCTAAATCCGGTCTGTACAAGAATTTTGATTTTAGAGCTTTGAATATTTACATGTTATATTTTTTATACAGCCTAGATATTTTATTCTTTACGACTTTCAGAAGCTGGATATTTTTCATCCCCAACTAAATATTCCAGCTTATTGTGGAAACCACTTCTTTTTGGATTAAACTGCATGTCTCATGGTTCGGATATGAATTATATAATTTTGGTATAATTTGCAAAGACAAAAATATAATTTGTTCAGCTATCCAGGCATTGTTTGTTCTTATTGTGTGATTTTGATGCGAATGTCAATGTAATATAATTTAATACTTTAATATAATAATCACATTTGATCACTTAAGAACAATTTAAAAAAAAACCACGGAAAAAATTGTAAATAAAATGAATACATCACCAATGTTTGTTGGATTTTTAAATATTGTATGTATACCAAAATAAGTTTTCTTTTATCATTAAGAGTTAAATTATCATTAAGAGATTAATGTTTGTAATGGGTATATGAATCTCAACAGTGTGGAGATGATAGCTTCAGAAATGAAGTATATAGATATTCTTATTTTCAAGATTTATTTCGATATCTTAATTTCAGTAGAATATTGTTTATTACCTACTGAGTATCCAGATCAGCATATTTGGATTGTTGAAATCCTACAATTGTAGGATTTGAATCGGCAATCTCCGGCTCTGAAGCACGCGTGCTTATATCTCAGCTATCAGAGACGCATCTGATTTTTTTTTTTCTATAAAATATAAGTGACGAAATTTATGTACCCAGCTAAATTTAAATCATATTTAAATTGTTAAAAATCCTGCAGTTGTAGAATTTGAACCGCCAATATTCAATTTCCAAGCGGGCACGTTATTTAGCGTAAATATATTGAAATAACATGGTACCTTCTTGGAGTATGGAGTAACTAAATACCTCTGTAATTATAATATGTATGCTAAAATAAATTATAGCGTTGTATTTTACATGATTATATTTGTATGTCTTTATAATATGGTGTTTAGTATATTACTTTGTCTAATAGATTTATGTATACTTTAAAATAGTTTTGCTAAAGAGTGAAAAAGCTTCACTTAAGGCAATTTGCTTTCCCATCTAATTTATTAAGCCATTGTCTGTGTATACATTTAAAATAATAAATTGCTTAAACATTCCATTGTGTTACCTCCCACTGTTCAATTTGGGGACATTTCGACTTTCGTGACTGTTAGATCTTGAGTTTTATTCCTCTGACTGGGTGTGGTCACCTTACTTTAAAACAATATCAAATATACTTATTATTTTAAAATACCATTAGGTTGGCATTAAGAATAATATATATAAATATAAAAATCGTTTTTTTCAGAATTATTAGTCAAACATCGTTTTCCAAATATATATTAATTAATTTTCTATAGATGGAATATGGTTGATGTTTTAAATAATTTTGGGTTTTACCAATTTTAGTAATACTAGACATTGCTATCGTCTTTAGTAGAGATTTATGAGACTTTTATTGTAAGAAGATTTACGTGGAAATTCATATGCTTTAAATAAAGAAACTATAGACTGATAAATTTAAGTATAAACTATTCTGCTATTGAATATAGTAGTATACTGTTTGTGCAAGTAATTTGTTCGTAGGAAATTGGTTAGACAACTAGTTTAAGTCAGCTTATTTATAAAATTTCTTGATTGATAAACTCAAACTTTTGTATATATGTAAATGACAAATGTTCCTGTATCTACATTAAATTTGTGCTTGTTTATGCATAATAATGTTCATTAAAACAACTCACTTTGTATTCAGATAATGCGGGCTCGATTCCCATATCTACTTGATTTAAAAATGCGAGATGCCCATTGGGTAGGAAATTAGTCAGAAAATGAATTATCGCGAAAAATAATCTGTCATGTTATGTCTTCACATTGCGGAGATTCAAATATTGCACTTTACACTGTCGAGATCCATATACTCCATATATGGTATATATATAAAAACTAGCAATTATTTCAACCAATAAAAATCTTGATAAATTATTAATACACAACCTGATCCCATAAATAACTCAAAATCTGGAGTCACCCTGCGAGTAAATGTCACAGTTGATGTTGTTACTTGGATGAAATATCACCATAGACATCATTTTTGACATGGTATTATTATTTTAAATTTTCATTTGACGTGAGATTACAATATAGATTATGTTAAAACTGTCGCCAGAGTTACTTACAATAATCTCTTTTGGTAACATCTAAGATTATTTGGTGAATATAAAAAATATCTCAGCGTGTAATGTTTTTTTAAAAGTATTTACCATCCACCTATCTATAATTTATATTACTTCGATTAAAAAAGAGACGCTCTCTTGCTAAAAAAATAATTTTATTGATAGAAATTTACTACTTGGTTGTATAAATACCTTGCCGAAGAACAAAGAAATGCTTTAGACTAATATGGGAATATTTATTTAAATTGATTGATGTACTTTATGGCATACCACAAATAAAACATATTTTAATTTTCTTCTTTGCACACTACAAAGATTAAATAATATATGTTGATACAAATTTATTTCAATCAAAAATATTGATTTTTTTTGTATGATTTTGAATGTGTATAATAAAAATATATTACATATGGAAAAAACAGCATGATAGATTAATATATTTAGCGTTCAACGATAAATAACAAAGCAAAGACGTATTATTTTCATTTAAAACACGCATTGAAGCTTCTAAATGAATCAGTTTTACTAATATTAGGTTTAATTTTGGCTTTTCCAGTATAGTAATAAGTAGGATGATCGCTTTGTATTTTTGACTAGAATAAACTTATATTTTATAATGTTAACTAATGAATAGATAGCAGCCTAGTTTAATTATTAATAATAACCGAAGCTTTTATCGAATAAAGTACTTCGACATAAGCTCTTGGATATTGAGTGCTATATTTCCAGAGTAAACTTATTCTGCTATGCCAAAATTTGAAGTTGAACATTTTGAACAAGTATTTTTTATGCTGGCTTTCATCTTAGATAGTTCTTTAATAAAAAATACCTATTCAAAATTTTCTTTTTTAAATTTTGATACAGCAGAATAAGCTAGATACTTAATTCAAATAGCGTGTAATAGTGAATACATTAGAAAAAAATGTGTATTAAATTTGTAAGTTTAAGTTAGATTATCTTTCTATAATAATTGATTAAGTGATTAGATACAAGCATATATAATGCAAGATACATTCAATTTGCATGCGAAAAGAAATTAAATATAAATAATGAATTTTAATGATTATTATTATATATAAGATGATTTTCATTCACTGAATATATTATTTTTGGCGTTATTTATTATTTTGTATATTAAATATATCCCGCAGAGCACTACGTTATACGTTCAAGAGATATTCCTATATTAGTGTTTTATCGTTTTCCTAGTGAGATAACCCATAAATAACTGGATAAGAGATATCTATCTCGGTTAGTATTTTGTAGTTTGTTTTATCCACTTATATGTGATTTGAATAATCGTATGCTATCGAAAGAGTAGTGTGCTTTCTATTATGTCAGGTATTTTGTAATACATATTAATTGCTCATTTGTATGGATATAATGTATTCTAGATATGTGCTTGAAAGTCTGTGAAAGTTGGAAGCATTTATATTGTATTAAAAGCATTGTAAGTTTGCTTCGTAATCGTATTAGTTATTTAATACATATTTACACAATGAGTCATAAATTAACTTTACTTGTGTACGAAATATATAACTTTTATAAATAGACTACCGAAACATTTATTTTACTTGGCATTTTAACATAGTTGTATAACTATTGAGATCTAAATCAAATACATATCATATTAATCTTAAACAACTAAAAACTTGGCAGATTATTTTTTATTATTAAATAAAGGACTTCTTGTCAACTAATTGCTTTACCTATTGAACATCCAGGTCCATGTTTTGAAATTAGACTATATGGACCTCCGAAATGTAAAGTATGAAAAAAAGAAATGAATGACTTGTCTCAACAAACCATTTTTCACGAGAATTTGTTGTCATACAATTGCTCAACCCGATAAATTTGCGCATGCTAACCTCTACGCTATCGGGGAGAAACTTAAAGAAGATAATTTTTATCCAGATACAGGATATCAATATCAATATCTGATGATAAGCGGCTTATAATAGTATTCTTTTTTATTCGACTGTTGAGATAGTTAACGTATATCTAATACAAAAGACTTATTCTTCTTTTTATACCACATCCGTTCCCGAATTGAACCATATGAATCTACACAGTGTAGAGATATCCACTCTAAAAGAGTGGTGTATGGATCTCCATAATGTGAAGACGTCTTGAAAGATTATTTTTTACGAGAATTATTTATCAGAACATTACTCAATCCAATAGGTATCCATTCCTGCATTTTAGGATTATGAAACATTCGATAGATGCGGGAATTGAACCTGCATTCATTAGATTGCTAGACAAGCACGCTCACCTATACGCTACGATATAATATATATAAAACTATGGGATTTAAAGTAGCAATTTACGTTGCCAAAGCACGTGCAAATTTCAAACCATCCATCAAAGCGTATGTTATCTAATATATTTTAATAATTATTTTTAATATTCTTCCATCGAGAACTTGACAACTCTTTTGAAATATTATATTTAACTATAACAGTATGTTTTTCAATACCTAAAGGCTATATAAAGTTACAATATAGATACTACATATAATAATTGAATATTATCATTGACCATAGTAATCAATTTACGCATACTTTATCATTAATAATATAAATTTTGAATTTACAGCCCATAAAATATAATTATTCAAATATATGAGAACATTCACGATAAACAATATAACACTCGAACAATGCAAAAAACTACCTTGATCGCATTTCGCGGGCGATTCTACAATTTTGATTTAGCACATTATTTAAACCCCCTCCAAAACAAATGTTCGGCCTTTGTGCATTGAATACGGTGTATACATATTTATTATGTTATCCAATGTTAGCTCTATGTAATATTAGGAGACATTAGTTCACGATTGTCTTATTTCAAACAAAGGCTTTGACACTCCTTCTGGTACCTGCAACCCTGTTCCTAGAGACTGTAAATTAATATGCCAAACCTAAACCACGTTGTGTATCTAGGTTGATTGTTTATTATCTGTCAAACGTAAAACTTACCTTGTAAATATATAAAATGACAATTTGACATCTGTATGCTGGGTATTTACTATAACTGATACAAATCTATTAGAGTAATAAATTTTTGGACCGATTCGAAAGGACTTAAAATTCAGAATTTGCACGTCATTTTGATGCTTAAGAAAATTCTGGAAAAGCTTTAGCCCTAGAAAATAGTTTTAAAAGTATATTGCAGTGTAAAAAAATCGTAACATCTTGCAAAAAGGTGATGAGCTTTCTAGATGAAACAGTAATACGAATGCACTTAGTGAACAAATAAATTAAAACGTGTGGTATTTTAAGTGTGCATATGACTGTTACACTCGATATAATTGATACGGTTACCATAAACTATCAAAATTAAACATAAAAGCTAAGAAAGTGTCTATTTGTTATAACCATTTGTATGTAGTTAAGTAGAAGACGTCCATGTCACACAGTTACAAACAAGAGAAAAATGCGATTGAAATTTTAGTATGTTAAATTAACATTTAGTATGAATTTTATATCATTAAGATTGTAATACGAAACTTAAATGCTTACATGGTATATACTACATCTTTTTTGATTATTGGATTATTGATGTTATTTAATGTTTCGTGGGTACTAATTTAAATTTTGATTGTTTTGTGTTTGGATTTTTATTATTATAGTATTTGCACATAAAACCTTGAAATTAGTTTTATTTAGTGTATTTTTTGTTTATAAATAATACAGTATATCGATATAATATATTGAAATAATATGTACGTAAATTTATTGAAAAATATTTGGAAGTGGCCTTATGATAATTTTGAAGGTACGGTCAAAAATTTATTTGTAATCAAGTAATTTTATATTTAAGCTTCAAAGACGAAAACGTTTAATCCACATGGACATTTGTAGATATTATTTTTTATAAATTGTTGGGATTCAGGTTAGAAAAAAAATCGATTAATTCTTCTGGGTGTATATTTCTGCTTGCATATCTTTGTCAAATTAAAGTATTGATGTTTTGGAAGCATTATAAAATTTCAATCTGTGACTTGGACGTATTCTGCCTAACTACACCCAATTTAATACGAAACCATAGAAACTGGAAGAAAGGGGGTCACTTTGAGTTGTTTAATATAAAATTATACTAGTAGATAAAACGTTGATATTGTGCCATTTTATCCTATACATGTAAATAAATAATAAATTCTACATGCGACATTTGTTTATAAAATAACTTTATTTAACACATAATGTAATTATATTACAATTTAAAGAATGTACATTAATATTATTTTTTATAATACGCGGTGTTATTAAGTAACATTAACATTTTTTGTAAATCTAAGCTAAGTCGATACTTATACCACATAACAGTTTCAAAAAAATGTGGTTTACTACTTTTGTCTGTTAAATTAATTTTTTTCTTGTTTTATGAAAAAATTAATAACTATGCACTATTTTATAATACTGGAACAAATCAGAACCTTTTTTTTATTTATATTTTAAGACAGTGTTAAAACGTTTCTTTGATATGTAACAATATTATAAAATGTATAACGTGATACATAAGGAATTTAGAAATTCAAGTAGTAAACATATTCTTTCTGTGATATATATATTCACGTAATACGACCACACTGTAAAAGCATTAAACATACACAGTAACAAAGAACTATTGTTATTTTGATTTGTAATATTAATATAATTCATTTATGACTGGTCTTAACATCTTCAATCAAACTCATTTAGTTATTTATGGTTTGAGCCTTGTTATGGTCGAAACTAATGATTAAAAGACATAGAAATAGTTTTTCCTTCAACTTGCTGTTGAATTTATAGTCTTAACACTACTTCGTCTTCTCCAAAGTTTAATAATGGTCAACATGCAGAAAATATAATATGAAATCCATCCATTACGTCCACGGTAAAAATCGTCAAAATTTTAATGGAACACTTATTATTAAATAGTATATTATGCGTATTCAAAAATAAGTTTTAATTTATTATAAGCACATATTTGTTAACTTTATGCACTTTTAAAGTTTGGAACATATGGATCTTCAATGGATATGGGTGTGTATATGATCGTTTCAAAAACGAAGAATGTGAATCTCTGTATTGTTAAGATTAATTTTGATATTTTAATTTCTCTAGAATATTGATTATACTATATATATATATATACTGAGTATCTATTTGAGTATATTTTGATTGTTAAAAATTATGCAGTTGTAAGATTTGAACGGGAAATCTATAATAAGAAAGCGCGTTCATTTTGTAAATACTGGAGACATATCTGGGAATTTTTGTTTAATAAAAAAATAAATGAAAAAAATTTGTAAGCCCAGTAACATTTAACAATTAAGTTATAAAAGCATTTAATTATATATTGTGTATTTATTAAATAATGTGGTTGTAGTTATATGCCCGAAATATGAATAGTAATAATATATCTCCTTATAAAGTAAAAGTAAAGGTTATACTGAATTAGGCAATGTATTTTTTATCTGAATGTATAGAGCTGTCGATTCATTCATTCTTGGTATGTATTATATAAAATAAGTTCTATGACACTCAGCATCTGTAATCTGAAATCGTACAAGGACAGTACCATTGTTTCTGACAATGCATTCTTGGGCACATAGCCTTTTCCAAAAACGTGATCGAAGAATAAAATAAATCGTAGGCAATTACAGTAGTCATTTTTTATATGATCGATTACTTTGCACCTTTGAGTATGTTGAATTTTAATTCAATAAACTTTTATGGTGTGTGATAAATAATATCATGAAAAAAACGTCGAAATAATTTATAAAAGTGATTTATAAATAATATCACACATTAAATTTGTAAAATGTTAAAGAAATGCACCGTGTACTCTAGGCTATTCGGATTATTCGGTCAAAAGTTAAAATCATATTTATCACACATTGTATGATAAGATATTTTTATAATTATCATCCTTAAACATTACTTAACACGGGAAATCATAAAAATGTAATGGAAGTTATACAGTAAAGTACACATGCGAAAGCTACAAAAAACAAGGAAACACAATTTTTGGAAAGCAACAAAAATTGTATGGTACGTGAGAGCTTAAAAAGGAAGAAATCTAAATGTTTCCAATAAATTATCCGAGCCCCTCTTCCTCCAGCGTTGGCACGGATAATTAAAAGTACACTACATATCGTTGTATTACTGACAAAAAACGTTATAATCAAAAGGTGAGTTTTGAGATAATCGAGTCTTAATGTTTGAGTCTCTCTGTTAAATAAATAATAATAAAGACACTCAAACATTTAAACTCGATTACATCAAAATTCACTTTTTTACTTTAGCGTTTTTTGCCAGTAATACGACGATATACGAATGATTGAAAAAAATACTAAATACCTATTTGTACGTACTACAATAGTACGAATTTTTAGATAACTATTTTGTTTGCTGATTGAAATATGTAACAATATAAATTTTCACAATTTATAGCGTTGTATTGACGGAATTCAAAATTGTTTCTAACGCTATCAACAAATTTAGCTGGTAATCTTTCATATAATCATTATTATGTCAAAATACCGCTATTTTTTGTGATACAATAATTATTTTATTTTAAGGTTGAAACTCCAGAATGTCTCAAAGCATTCTTCATTTATAACGTTTCCACGTACAATAAGCGACCAATAATGATTTTTTCGAGAATATATTTCATCAGATACTGATAGATATGTATAAACATTATGTACTCTGTCATATGACGGTTAATTATGTTAGTGTAAAATAATATTGAATTGCTTAGATATATATCTAAGGGGAAAGTATTAGTCTTGTAATGTACTGATCACCTCAATACGTATACATTAGTAGGCTAGTTCCATACTTATTACGCTCACAAACTGAATCGATGTTTCCGCATTGTCAGATCTAATGCTGGTAGCCACTTCTGGCCGAGTCAAGTATGAGTCTTTCTTTATTGTGTTTTCGCAACAACTAATTACAGAGACGTTTGCAATCAACTTAACAGCTTTGAAATGTAATTGAATTATTCAGGTTTTAGTATGCCGTGTCGCGACCGAAAGAGAGTTGTAAGTCGACATTTGAAGACGGAATATTTGTATTTTTATTACACAGGAAAACCCGAATATAATTAAAAAACAACAATAAAAGTTTATATGGTTTTAGAGTCTAAGTCACAAATATTTAATGGCCAATATTGTATGTACATGTTTTATAATATGTACAAGCTTTATTACCAGGCTTTGCCCAGGATATATTCAAAGTCATATTTTATTCAGATTAATTTCATTCATCCTGTTTTGTTTCAATGATCAAACTTATATTATATTTTAAGATTCTTGTTAGTAATCGGTGATTTAATAAAAATTGACCGAGAAGTAGTGATCAAAATGACACGAGGAAATTTTATGTCGCTACCGTTTACCGTTTGGGAGGAGTTCTTGTGACAGACAGACACACATTTATTTTCTGTTTGACAGTATACATGACGGTCGCCTCTAAAAGATCACCTTTACGAGCTTTGGTGTATTCTTAATAAAGCAGAATACAATTATGTGCATTATCTGTCTTGAAAACTGCATCGGGACACTGCAGATTTCAAGATTACACCATGTTTTTTATGCCACGGTATGCCTACATAACAGGTTTTAAGATTTAGATTTTGGCGAAAACAAAAGAAATTGTTGAGACCTAATTAGAATTAATGTCAAAAAGCCAATGGGAAATTTGAAATTGTTTCTCAAAGAGACAGAAAGAATATTAACATATCGTCGCATAGTATTAAATATGATTTATAAAGCTCATAAATATTATGTAGCACTAAACAGCTTGCAGAAAAAGTGCAAGTATAATTGAAAAGTGCTATTATATATTAGTCCAAGTTAAACATATTTATTTTTCCTGCATGAGCTATTTTGTAAAATTTAATAAATATTTTTATTTTCAGGTAAGAATGCAACTCTCTATCTTCTACAATACGTCATAGATACGCAAGTGAGTTTTTTTTATCTTAAACACTTTCTTTATTGTTATTTATACTATCATTTTGTTTGTAAGTTTACTGAATCCACTCTAAAAACCAAGAATATGAATCTCCATAACCTGAAATCTTATTATAATATTTTGCCGCGTTTTTTCATGATGATCAACCAACAGCAAATTGATTACAACATATTAAATTCCTTACTGTGTTGTTTTTATTTTAAAATAGGCTTTGAGGCTTTAATTTGTAATTGACAAGCAAACGCGCTTTTACAAGATAACATTACACTAAGTAGTAAAACAATTTTATTAGCTAAAAACGTGTGTAACTTATAGGTGTTAAAATTTTAATTACAGTGAATGCAAATTTAAATGTGCTGTATATTGATATTAAATTGAAATCTTCTTTGTTATTTATTTGGTATAAACGATATTGTAATAACTCGATAAAAAAACTAGACATTTTGACGTGACATAAACAAAATGTATGTAAATAAATATCACCTCTATTGTGTAAAATTTTGTCGGCAAAAAATTGTAGTATAGTGCAATTTATCACTGCATGACACCGTGAATGACATATTCCATTTGTTACACACTATGAGAGTAGTGAAAAAAAAAACACGAAATTTGCATAATCCATTTGGTAATAGATCTGTCATATTTTTGGCATTTCATTTCCTACCGAATCAGTCTATTGTGTGAAAAAACTGTGTTATTATCTAGTTACTGGTATAAAAAACTTTTAAAAGATATGCGCTACATATATAAATAAAGTCAGTACGTCACTTAATACAATAATATTTATGTTATACTGGTAATATTACATCGAATTCGTTTTAGTATTATGAATTGGATAATATTAACAAATTAATAATTATACTAAATAACGAACTAACTAAATGAAGTACCATTAAACTATAGTTTTACTTATATGTTCATAGCTATTTTGGTTTTAGCGTTAATATAAATTTCACAATTATGTTACAACCGACAAATCTATTAACAAAATGAATTTATAAATAAAATTATGATGTTGATAACCGGAATGTTAATTATAATTGCGTTAAAATCGGATGTTTAATGTTACAGATGAATTAATATTTTATGTAAATAATAAACCAATGGAAAATAGAGTTCTATTAAGTGAATGAAAATTCCTTAAATTATTTTAGGTACCGAAGTAAATAAATAAAGTTTATCACAACCCATAGTTTGATAAGGAGCAGAATAATGAGTTTCGTCGCTTTGGGATTGATTCATCGAATATCCATGGTGCGTGGTTTGAAAAAAAACATGTTTCAATTAATTAGATAGTTTATAATATAGAATATAAAATTAGATAAAATCATGTGGGTTTTAAAAAGAGCTTAATTATCTTCATATATTTACCTGTATGTATTAAATGATTTTTTTTTCATCTTCCGAACATTTGACGGTTGGTTTATTCGACAAACCAATCCTAAAGCGACGATTTGTTGATGGCTATTTCGGTGATCAACAAAGAAATTGTGTCATAATTGAAATAGGTATTACCAAAATTATCATATTCAATTAGAGATTAACATACCTGTGAAACGGAGTTCTGTCTAGTAAATGTGAATACGATTTTAAATTGTTATTAAACATGATTAAATATAATCGCTACAATAGTAACTACGCGTCATAGTTAAACATAAAGATCGTCATATAATCAAGCGATTATTATCTTAGGCAAGATATATGATTTTTTTTAAATTTACTTTCGAATACTTAATTTGCTTACTGAAAGTATGATTCATACAGATATGTTTTAATACAATTTATATTCTCACTCTATAAGAAAAATGGAAAGAGTAAAATATTTAATATATGGCTATGTTGCTCACATTCCAAGAAAACGGGTTTTATTGTGAATTTAAGATATCTGACTGACTGAGACTGAGATTCTCTGAAAATAATAAATAAGAGGTTTTTATTTATTATTATTTATGTACATCGGTGTACATTAAAATCGGGCCAAAGCAATCGATCATATTTTTTCCAAGTAAACATTTTTATCTTACAATACCGTTCCTAAAATGGAGGTGCGTCAGATATCAAATTGCTAGGTGTTTGAATACTTCATCTTTGAAAATTATAGTTAATTAATCGCCATATATGATATATGCTCCAACGATGTGGTTATATGTAAATAGGATTTTGAATAAAGGTATTTTAAAAATATACATACAAAATAACACTCGCTAAGTTTGATACGTTTTTCTATAATACGTATTTTAAAGGTTGAAGCCGAGAGGTAAGCCTACGGGCTTTGGAGCCTCTATTTGCGGGTACGATTTTCACAGTTGCTGGATTAAAAAAAAACTAATAGTGCATGATTGGATGCCCGATGGGTTAAGCGATTTGTTGGTAATGAATAAATTTAAAATCTGTCAACGTGAATCTTGGCAATGCGGGAATGCAAATCGCATCTGTGAACTAGTCATATTTAAACTCAAGCAGTAAGCTGACAATTGATTTCATTTAAAAAATCAGTGTCTACACCAGACCATTGGACTTTCCAGTTCTTAGCCGGTCACAGAGGTTTTGCCTCCAAGCTCTGTCAGCTTGGTCTTATAGAATCTCCTACTTGCCATCTGTCGGACCAGTCGGCCATTGCGACATGGTTTCTACGAAGGAAAATTTTTTAGCTTTTAAAAGATTTGCAAAATCTTACGGCGAACGAGAAGGTCTTTTCTCGACAAGGCTA
>JAGVSQ010002931.1:0-23101 GCA_022683975.1 Rhyacophila evoluta | reverse complement strand
GCTAACAGTGATCTCACATATGGAAGTTTACCAGTTTTAAATAATTCAGAATTTTTAATTTTGTTTTAATATTGGTATAAAATACTCAAGTATAAATATACTGTTACATTCAATGTGTTTTTTCAGCAAAATCTGATACATATGTATGTATATTCGATAATTGCAATGCACGTGCGTTTTTTAATATGCGTAAGATCACGTGGCTATTTCATACACATTCTACAAACAAAAATGGATAGCCACAGACGAACTACAGTAACGCTACAATCACTATGTGTCTTATAAACATATCGTCGTTACATAACGTTAGATAACTTGAGAAATATGTGCTCCAACTGTGGATACGTTGGCAATCGTTTGTGGCCAGTCTAAAAAGCATATATTGTTCGGAGTATCTCTAAACGAAGAGTGCCTACAAATCATGTTTTTCAGTTTTTTTATCCCAATCAATCCAATGTTAATTATGTTGTCATTTATCTTCTTTATCACCCATGTCATTTATGTATATATATTTTAGAAAACTATTCGTTACTTCAGTTTTTGGTTTACAAGTAATTTTATTTTACAGTATTGCGCTAAGCGAAAGTTCTGCGATGCCCTTATATTGATTATACTTCATAAATATTGATTTCATAATCAATAATTATACGAATATAGTATGTTCAAAGTTCTAACTCGCATTTCTTACAGTTTTTCCTAAAGAAATATTGCTTCTTCGCTGCGTTTATTTGGTCTATTAAAAGTTAGATTATAACTGTTAACCAATACTTACGCATAAACATATTTTTTAAATGTAATTCTGCGCGATGTATAATCGAATAAATACAAACTAAACTGTTTTATAAAGTATATAATAAATATTATCGATCAACCTATTCTCAACCAGTAACCCTCTTCTAAATGGCCGTTTCATTTATATCAGAATATATAACATACTTTCGGAATGTTACAATTCTATTTGACCAATCTTGGATATGGACAGCTTCATTATTTTATGATCGTAAAAAGCCTTAAATAGTTCAAATTTTTAAATAGTGCCTTTGTCGACGTAATGGAGCAAAAAAATAAAAAGATGCCGCTATATGATTGGTTTATTGAATATTCACGGTGGTTGATTTGAATATAAATCGTGTTTTCAAATAATTAGATGGTTTTAACAATATCTTATATTTAAATTCTATATGGCTTAAAAAAGCTCAGATGCCTTCAGGTCTCAGGCCTGTTTGAATTTAATAAAAATGTTTTTCACCTCGTGAACATTTGACAGTTGGTCTAAACCAGGGGTTGCCAAACAATTATGAGATGGACAAGACATAGAATTATTTCGAGACTCATAAAGGAAGCGTGGAAGAGCAAAAAAAAAACGAGAAATCTCAAATAATATTCAGCGAGTTATTATACATTACACGAGCAAAAAAAAAGATTCAAGATCACGGGAAAAGAGCCGCACGAGTCTCGTGAGCCGCGGTTTACCGACCCCTGGTCTATACGAATACGAAACCCAATCCTATAACGACGATGTATCGATATGGCTTGAGTTGACGCCCAATGGGTTGAGCAGTTGGCTGGCAACAAAAACTTTTGAAAATTCTGTCAAAATAAGCATTTATGGTGTGGGGAGATACATTTACTAAATTCCTGAAGTATTTATCCATTCACTGTTCAGCTTCGTATTCTCCATATGCACATTCGGAGCAAACATGGTAAAAGAATAACAAAAAAACGTTAATTTTTTTTTGAAAATTTAATTATCGTAATAATTGATAAAATATATTTGCACACAGTAATACTATAATTTAGTGTTCCACCAGAACTAACATATATTTTTTGTATATTAAAAAATGTTATACATTATAATATTATATAACATACATAGATGTATGTAATATATATAATATTAACATAATATATAGGTGTGTATAATTGGGTAACCTAAAAGAAAGCGGTATTTAATTTAAAAATGTAATTGTAGCTATTCTATCAAAAGCAT
This sequence comes from Rhyacophila evoluta, assembly GCA_022683975.1. Taxonomy (NCBI): domain Eukaryota; kingdom Metazoa; phylum Arthropoda; class Insecta; order Trichoptera; family Rhyacophilidae; genus Rhyacophila; species Rhyacophila evoluta. The sequence continues at coordinate 21,111 of JAGVSQ010002931.1, read as the reverse complement.
TTTAAAATGTTCTCCTTTCAATTCAACATGATGGAATTAGGTCACTTTGGAAATATACCCCTAATATATAATACACGTAAGAGCTGTTAAAGGTATGCTATTTTAATATTGCGCGATTGTTTTTTGATGGAACTATGTAATACTATACTATTATAAAATGTCTACTTTTTTTAATTCATTTACTTAATCAAGGATTTTTATATTTAAAATGTTTTTTTTAATTATTATAAATTGTTTTTGGTTATGTATACCCACTCCATGTATCATAAAATATTCATTGAACCACGAAACGATATGATCTTTATTTATAATTTATTTTTTAGTTTTACAAATCGACTCAATAAAAATCATAAAGAATCGAAAAAGCATCGGAGGTACAATTTCATATCGTACATAATTAATGAAAATTCTGATGGTGAAACTAAAAAAAATACCGATGTATTGAATTGAGTAAAAGATACGATTTCAGATTATATTGTATTTTATTATAATTTCTATAAAATGAATTATAGTTCTGCTAAATTTTAATAATTAATTTTAATTTCCAGAATTCTAGATTCAATACGTAACTTTTTTTGAATGGCATTATGGTGAGTTTTATTCCTATTTACTTTTTCAGAGTCCACTCGAAACTTGCGAAGAAAAAATAATTAATGTATTTTGTATTTGTTAGGAATGATTAAACCTCACTATTTTCAACAGTAGATTAAATAATGTATTCTCACTTGAAAATCGGCTAAGTAATATTGAAATAACTGTATTTTATTAATGGGAAAAATGGTCCCTGACTGACGGTATTCAAAGGGCTTAAAGTTTAAAGAAACACTCAAATGAGGGATCTTCGTTATTCTATTCGTTCAATTATTGAAATTTATTACAATTTGGCTAAATGAAAATTGATCTGGAGGGGAAGTTATCTGATTTATTGAAAAAATACATATTCATATATTTTGTATAATTAAACATTCAGGGCACGATATTAATTCAATGATACATGCACCTTTAAGGCTGTGGTACACTGGACGCGATCTACCGCCCGTCTGTGGTGGGATGACGCACACAACTAGATCGCTGCCCGCCGCGACAGATCGCATTCAGTGTACAAGAGCCTTTAAGCTTCACAGACGATCCGCGACTATACTACGACCGCACTATGTTTTACACAAGTTCCGTTAAATTCTTATAAATTTCGCGTATGGTATTCGTAGTTTAGATGCGTTGCAGTTGTGGTGTAGTTGAGATCATTTTGTGACCAGTCTTATACTTCTTGATTATTTATGACATGGATTGGGTGGAAGAAAATTTCTTGTCGATTGGATGTCGCCTTTTAGCCTGTCAGATGTCAAACGGGACATTTTTCCAAGCTTGCCATCTGAAAGGCAGCTCTGAAAGCATTGCTTAACTGACCCACTGATGTGTTGTTGTTGCAGTGCCCCCTGGCAATTGCGACATCCGATGCGGCAATGGCGCATGCGTTGACAACTCAAAGCGATGCGATGGCGTTCTCGATTGTCCTGACGGCACCGACGAGCGCGACTGTGGCCGTTGCCAAGAGGGACAATTCAGGTACTCAAGCGGGACAGTGACATATTTTGCCAAATACATTTATTAACCAATTTTTTTTTTTAATATTTTTCTTTATCAATTTCCAAATTTCAAAAAAAAAATTATTACTTACTAACAACAAAAATCCAAGTCTTAAATTGTTTATTATGTTTGTCTGGTCAAGTGGCAACAATAATGAAATATTTCAAATTGAAATATTCTCACATTATACAATAGTAGTTTAACGAAATTACCTCGGTATATCTATTTTTCTCGTGGGGAGTATATTTTAATAGTGTTTTATAAATTTCTAAAGTAGGATCTGTCTAATTCACGTAGCAGCTCTTTCTTTTCTTTACTTTTTCAAATTCTCTTTTTGTTTTTTTATTTATTGTTATTTTTAATTGCTTTGTTCTTCATATATTTCACATAATACATTTATACTCTTCTGTCATTTTTGTGTAATGTAATATGATTTGTCAGTAAATTTTTAATGTTCTCAATATGTCTAATGAATAAATAAACAAAAATTACAATATTCATAATTGGTACATGGGATTTTTAGATAAATTGTATGGATACGTATTGGTATGATTATAGTTTTTCGCGTCCAGACTTCGTAAAGTTAGCATGACGTTTCGTAGTCATTGCAGGCCCTAGTTCCAACAATAAAATGAAATCTCTTACATATTTTTTCATTGTTAAAATATAAGATATTCAGTGACTTTCAGGACATTTCAGAAAAAAAAGCTTAGAACAGGTTCATGTAAATGTTCGATCAGATATGATTGGAGGTAGGAATTGTTTGGTAAACTGCTTTAAATTCTTTTGAGAATTTTAGTGATGAATTACAGTAAATTTGTTGATGTGTGCAATAGGCACATACGTGGTTCAGTCCATGACTATACAGCTAATCAATGTTTTGTAATTTTAAATGACTTGAGATTTATTGTTAAAATATTTATTTAGTTCTTAATAATCAACCGATTTTTTAGTTATTATTATCGCAATACAGAGTGATTAATATTACCTTTCATACAGGGTGTCGTTTGTATTTTCCCCCTTCTACAGGCTTATATTAACGTGTTTGCGTACACTTGCGTATGATACGTTCTTTAATTGGTCAATGATTTATTAATGCATATTTGTTTTTTCCATTGACTAGATGTGACTCAGGTCATTGTGTCAATGAAGATACTCACTGTGATGGTGTTGCTGATTGTCCCGACATGAGTGACGAGCTCAACTGTTCATACCCTCAAGGTAAATATCAACACACAAAAATCCCTCTTTTATATTTTTAATGCTGAAATATCCCCTAAAATTCTGTCAATAGATTTTTTTATTAGTATTAAATAGTATATAACATGAAAGTTGTTTAAGTTTACAATTGAAAATTCTAATTTTTGCATTAATCTACACTTGCGCATTTTTCATAACATCTCACGTTACCCGTTATATATATAAGTCATCTAGTTCTTATCTACGATAAGTGCGCTTTTTTAAAATTGAACTGAATATGAGATTTTATTCTAGAGGCTATTTCTCACAATAATTAAAGGTCGATAAGATTCTAACAGCAATAAATCCTTATAAAAATTAGATTTTAAAATTACGATGACTTTCAAAATTACGATAAAATACAAAAATCGTGCCGGCAGCCAATGATTGGGCATAATTTCGCAATTTATAAATTATATATTAATCTCATTACATGTATAAATCACATTATCTATTATATATTAATCTGTAGTTATGGTATGTTTGCAAATTATCTGACGTGTGAATCATTTCTAATTACTTTGTGTTTTTTTCATTGTAAAGCATGCAGACCAGGAAGCGTATCGTGTGATGGAAAATGCGTCGAGCCAAGATACAAGTGTGATGGAACTAATGACTGCCGCAATGGAGAAGATGAAATCGATTGCCCTGATGTAAGATCAATGCTGATGATAACCATTTTTTGATTTCACAAATTGATTAGGAGAATGCAAAGATATAGGAAATTACGTATCGTACCTGCTTTTTTGCTCCTCAAATATTTTTGATACAAACTCTTTACTATGCTACGATTTTTAAAAATGTTTTGACGGCTGAAGAAATTAGTGACTATCAGTTCGTATAAATATAATTTTAGGATATTTCACTATAGAGGTTCATATGGACAGGGCCGACTTAAGGTACCAGCAACATTCGCTTAGGGGACATCAAAGATCTTCTAAATTAGAGAAACAGAAAAAAAAAACGAAATATAGTTTCAATCCGATGTTTTTAAAGTGCAAAAAGCTAGATTGATGTACATATTATATATGTGGAAAGTCACTGTTATTGACTTGATACTTGGTTGACAAATCTGTAGTATAAATTCTATTTCTTCTTGCATATTCGCTCCTTATGTGGAGCATAAAGACAGCATGTGCCGCCTCCGAGAATCTCTGTATTCTCGCGTTCTACCATGTCATAGCTGCATCCCGTAACTCCACCGATTACATTCCATAGATAGTATTTAACGGCCTTCCAGGACCCTGACAACTGCTCGGCTTGAAGAATAGCACGCCAGGTTCAGACTCTCTTGAGTTATCCGCAATATTTGGCCGAGCCAGGTCCAGCGTCGCAGCTTCACTTTGTCAGTGATAAGTGCCTGCATGGTCCGTTCTATTTTCTTATTCCGAATGGTCTTACTACCGTATCTCCAGAATCCGCTGCAGGCATCTGTTCTATATATATATATTTATAAAATAAATTCACGTGGAGCTTATTATTGTAATTGGAATTACTGCGCGAGACGTTTTTAGATAGTAAACTCATTTCTATATTTTTAGTTTTTTCGTCATGATTTTTCAAATAAATATACTTAAAAGGAGCGCCGAAATCGCCCAGGGTGGTAGATATATATATATGGATTTGGTCACTTATGATTATTTTACCTTTCTCAGTCTGACTGCGATGGTAAACACGTATGTCTCGATGGAAGTTGCTTCGACTACGGTATGGTGTGCGACGGAAATCCCGACTGCAGAGACGGTGGCGACGAACGAGATTGTCCACCAGGTAAATAGCTATTTATTCACTTAGAATATGTACTTACAAAATGTTCACATAGACTTGTATTTATATATTATGTTAGCCACCCAGTTGAACAAATTAGTCTACTCACTTTAAAATTTCATCTCTTTCAATACCAATGAATTATATGCTCTATTTAATTCTTCTTCTCACTACTCATCGTGAATTAATTGTCATTCTTGTTGGTCGACCTATAGGATAATTTTGTAAGTTTCTGCACAAACTATTAATTTAAGTAGATTCTTCCGCTTAGTTTACATGTGTTCAATTTCTTCACACTGTTTTAAGGCATGTTTCAATTGAATCGATCAATCGTCAATCGATTTCGAGAATATTAGCAGCCGTTATATGTTTTGAATTTTAATACCGGAATCGCATTCAAATTGCGCACTTGTGCTAATTTGTAAATCATTTAATATTTGGTTGTTTCCATGAAAAAATTACAGTAGTTAAGTAAAATAAATATCTACACTTGATTATTAAACCTTTTGTTGAATGTTAAGTTGATTTGAGTGTTTGAATTTCTAGATTTTCAATACATGCTATGAATTTAGTTACCGAAGACTATCCAAATTTAAAGAATAAATAACCCATCTTGTTTTTGTATAATTGAGTTACAATAGTAGTCTATAAAAAATCGTGAGGATTAACTTAATCATGATTCCACTTAGTCTTCAAGCATGGCTTCGTTTCTCAATGCATTTGAATAGCATATGGCGACTGAAGTTCCAATGTGTATTGCATTCTTTAAATTTAGACTGGTAAAAATTAATCTAACGGAGGAACATTAAACAATTGAAGCACTGTCTGATATGTTAATAAAATAGTATCATCAAAATAAGCAAAACAGAAATAAAAAAAAATATCAAAAATATATATTTTTAAAAATTATATAAGAACTGTAAATAACTTAGGTATTAAAATTCAAAATTTAAAAACAACTTAGAATCTATTAATATTCTCGAAAATATTTGAAGTTAAATAATTTTGGCATAGATTTACTTTAAATAAAACTTCAAAACTATCGCTAACCAAGTGCTATATATTTTATAATGTGCATCTACATGTATATATTTAATAATGTTATTCATTAAGGAAATTTATTTGATCATGTCAATCATCACATATTAAAATCATATTGTCAAGTGTTAAAAATCCAAGTGAACTTGATAAATTGAGTTGTTGACTAGTTAACGCACAATCATAGAAATTATTAAGATTTAAATAAACATATTAACTATTCAATAAACCTCTTGTATTAACTGCACTTAATCTTAATGATTGAAAAAATATATTCGGTTTTTGTTATTACGTATTGTACAAAGTTACATTAAAAAATAAGTTGATTGTATTAACATAGCTTTCGTATGTCTTTTGATAAATACATCTGTTGAACTTTACATGTATGCTCATAAATTTTGTTATTTACATGCAACTAGTAAATAGTTATGCATATCGCTTAGAAAAACTATTATTATTAACCTCTACATTCGTAATAAATTTAATGTAATTATTGAAGCAAGTAAATTTCCATATGTTTTTATAATTCGTTTATTGATTGGTTACGGCGGGCACCTAAGTAAAGTGCATTAAGGGAGAGGTAAATAAATGTATTTGGTGGTTGAAGGTGAGTTGTAGTGTGTCGTATTTGTCGCTAGGGCTGCCGCCGGCCGGGCACTGCGAGGAATCTCAGTTTGAGTGCGCCAACGGCTGGTGTATCCCGCACATCCAGCGATGCGACAATGTTTATGATTGCCGCGATTTTTCTGACGAACAGAACTGTTTCTATTCTGGTATACAATCTAGGCATGCAAAAGTCTTTCATATATTCTTTATTTTCGTCATATCATTTCAGAATGAAAATGGCATGCGACTTTACTCTGTGGTGTATATTTTTTTTATTTATTTAGACTGATGGTGTAATTAATTTAATTTTAAAAAAATCAGGTTGATGCATCTTCCATCAGATACGTTCGTAAATTGACATGGTTACTTAATAATTATTGTAAATGTCAATGATACATATAGCTAAACATAAATATTAAATATTGTTTATTACTCCTTTAGCAGTAGTCGTAGAGAAAAATCTCTTTTTATTTTTTATAAAAGCATAATATACTTTTTCACAGTTCTTTCATATTCAAACTCGCCCGGTTTATACCTATGTCTAGACCTGTCTATAGAGATGAGTTTTGTGAAAAAAGTCTATTAAACGTTATTTTTTTCTTTTTTCTATAGAATTTCACAGTATCCATTTATTAACGTTAAAGTTATCAGATGTAGTAAGAGTACTTAAAATGGATGACTTATAAGAATCAGAAGGAACACATTAACTAGAGCAAACAAAATCTGAATCGAAATTAGATAGCATTATTTTGTAATGACGATAAATCTTCTAATATTTTTGTTTCCATAGAACATCTTTCCTATGTAATGATTTATCTTAGAGTGTTATTGGGAACAAATGTGGAACGAAAACTGACTGATCAAACATTGTTTTGGCATGATTTAGAAGCATGGTCTTCGTCAACGTCGACATACTGCATTGAATTGACTGAAACCCAGGATTTATATATAATTGACAAACCCCATGTGGTCTCATGGCTATATTATTTATTTTATTTATAGTTTAATTTACTGAAATATTGTAATAGTCACTATTGATTATTATTGAATGTTAATTATTTCAGTGCATCTTTATATAATATTTGATTCGTTGACCTATCGATGAGATGGCATGGAAGTGTGTAAAGGAAACTGTTTAGTATAATTTAAATAAATATTATTTGTATTTACTTTATTATATCATACCAATTTTTACCCTTTTTTGGTTGAGACTCACCATAATAGAAAAAAATATTGTTGATCGTGCATCAAGTTTCAAATTTCCCTTATTTTGGTTACATGGAAAATTCTCTTACACTACTTATTTCATCTCACATAACTTACTTCTTCTTTCGTTCGTATCAGAGAATTTAATACGAAAGATATCACTTTTCAAGTAACATTACCGAGTAGTATTATTTATTGTAATTGGCTATCCAAGTCTTTTATTCATTCTTAAACCAGTTTATTACTAATTAATTCAGTAAGTCATTCTTTTATAACATTATTATAGTGTCTTAAAGAAGTCGAGAATATATATATTACTTAAATATGTATTATTGGATATATACTTAAGTGGAATAATTCTATTCATTGTGTTCTCAAAAAATTACTTGAAATTATAAGCGTTCTGATTCTTCCAAAGGCTGCAGATCCCACGAATGGAGGTGCTCATCAGGAGACTGCATCAGCAAGTCAAATGTATGCAATGGCTATCGCGACTGCGTTGATGGCTCAGACGAATCATCTTGCAGCTCCCAGTTTGGTACCACAGCTCGTCCCTATTACACACCGCCACCCCGAGTCACTTCTAGGCCTACATGGTCACCAGGTAAAACTGAACTCTATTTTACCAGATTAAGTTGAGTGATTAAAATTAGTCTCCCCGGTAGCGTAGTTGGTACCGTGCGCACCTAGTAATCCGATGAATGCGGGTTCGATTCCCCATCTGTTGGATTTTTAAAGTATAAAAATGCAGGACTAGGTGCCCATTGAGTTGAGCAATTGTATGACAGACAAGACAGAAAAATAACCTGTCAAGGTGTCTTCACATTGCAGAAATCCATTTAACATATTCCATTTTCGGAGTAGATATCTTCACACTGTGTAGATCCGTATGCTCTAATTTGGGAGCGAAAATGGTACATGGATGGATTAATATTTTACCTGTACACTGATTTTTTTATAAACTAAAAATTAAATTAAATATTTATTTTTACGCACAGATTAATCAGTATTTTTTTTACCAATAATAACGTATTTAATTCTTGTGAATTTAATGACACGATTTTGGTCGAAGTGATTTACCCTTGAACAAGTCATTGAATATTGAAGTTTTGTGTAAAAACGTTTAAAAATAGTTTGGCGTTGGCTTGTATTTACAGCAGATAGTTTTATGTTAGGCCGGATATAAAATATGAGTTATCTATAAGTGAATGTGGATTTTTTATTGAAACCCAAGTGGATCAAAGATGTCGCCATGATGAGTGGCGTTGTGAAAATGGTCCCTGCATTTCCACTCACCTTCGCTGCAATGGAGTCAATGATTGTCCGTACGATGCCAGCGATGAATTGGATTGTCCATCCAGTAAGAAACATCAACAAACCGCTAATCGCTCACTCAAAATAATATTTCTAACAACCACTGGTGGAAAGATGTAACAATGATTTGAATGAAATCCAACATGGTAACCATCCTTGTATATATGTATATATATATGTTTGAACAAAGATATTAATTTGATAATTAAATACGATAATAATTTATCATCTTATACAATTTTCAACTGACTCTCCTGGATATAAATGCCGACTATCATTTTGGATTTCATGTTGAATACAATGGATGCTTCACAATATTCCTGATAATAAAACATTCTATTAATAAACTCTTTTCTTATCACAATATTTTATCACGCTTGCTGCGTAAGTATTTATTATATATTGTATTATGCTTTATCAAATTATGATTTTTAATGTTTTTGAATGATAACTTCATCAAAGATAATTTTTAATTTTCTGTTTTCACAAATTAAAATTTATCTTCTACTTTACATACATGGAAATATGTAAATACAACTATTCACACCAGTCGGAAACTGTATGAATTCAATGTTAATATTATTCACTATATACTTACGACTTAAAACACTGTACAAGCATATTCTATTATAATTATATATAAATTAATTATATCAAAAATAACAAAACATTAGCCTTGATAGAAACAAAATAATATATTATATATTGCATGCAATGTGAATACAGTAACAAATAATTCAAATGAAAATAATAAATATGCATCTGTATGAAATTAAATACATCGTCCAATAGTGTAAACTATTTGCATCATATGTAAAATAAAATCATATATAATTTGAAATTTTATTGAACTAATTTATTGTTAGAGTTAAAATTAGTGACTTATATCTGTCGGCCCTATCCACAATTTACTTATTCTTATTTATTTTATATGCACAAATTTTTTTTTATTAACATTTTCATATGCAAAACGGCTGAATTATTTTATTTTAATTTTCAGGTGCAGCAACTGGACGATTGAATCTAGTGACCTACCCCAATGAACAAATCATACGTCAAAGTAAGTTTGTCACTCCATTTTGAACATTGCTTTTAAAAACAAATTAACATACTTGAGTTAACAAATACTTTTTTTTAACTTTTTGTAATGCTTTTCAAATTTGCTACCTTGTAGATTTTCTGTAGAGCTTTTGCGATACTATTATTTTAAAACTCCTAACTCTGTTTCTATTTTAATACAAAATACGTGTTTATATTAACCTTTATCACCCCTACGTCTAGTCGGATCTTGCATTATACATTTAACGTACTTAAACTATTACTATTTTTTATAATTAATTTATAAATAATTTAGATTTAGTCATAGTTTTACAGTATTATTAATATCGTAAGAACTATGAAAAACATTCTTATTTCTAAAATCGCGTGATAAAAATTATAATATTTTAGTTCAAGATATTTATTCTTCACCAAAAACTATACATAAAAAAAAAAAAAATTACTTGAAGAGGTTTTTTTATTAGTCGCATTCAAACAGTCACCTCAATTAAGAAATACAAAATTGGCTATAGAGTGAAAAGGGTTAAGACCGTAAATTAGTAAGAAACTGTAATTATTAATTGAAGGGTATTGTATATTGTAAAAATTTCTCTATGTTTTGTACAGCTATGAATAATATTATATTTATAACTCTACTGAAATTTAATACAGATTATGCGGGGTGTTTTGAAATAAGTCTGATTATTACAAATTAAGCAACAATTTGAAATTTTAATTTACGATCAAGAAGCATTAAAGTTTTAAAATAAATTTATTAAAAATTCAAAATATTCTAGTTTTCTCACGCCGTCATAATTATTATTAACTAATAATTAAAAAATAACGACACAAACTATGAATCATGAATATGGGCTGTTAAAGTAATTCGGTACCAGGTATACATGGTGTTAGTACTGGCATACGTACATTAGTGCATGTATGCTGGTACACATATGACGGACTGTGCTATTTTACAACACCCCTGCGTAATTGTAAACTTACATCTTTTTGCTAATAACCAAATTTTATTATACGAATATTGGGCCAATAATGTTTTTTTGTCGCAGAATAATTTTATTGAATTTCAAGCTCGTCGATGGTTAATTCAAATTTTATCTGTGCCGTCAATTCTCAATCGCCAGACTGTAACAAAATCAAACCTGCCTGCGAAAACATTTTGTAAGATATTTTAGACTGGTAGAGAAGTTTGTAATAATTATATTGTATTGTATATTTAGTACACTGATTCTCCATCGATAAAACCTAGATGTTGCGGCGACAGAGCGACGGCGGCAAAACGACGAAAACAGAGATGCAAAATAGGTATAAATAGGTGAGTGAGCAAGTTGATGCGACGATAATGTCTTGTCGCTCTGCCGAACTTCCTCACTTGCTCACTCACCTATTTATAGCTTTTTTGCATCTCTGTTACCATCGCTTTGCCGCCGTCGTTCTGATGTCGTACTCACGGCCTAATGCAGAAAGTCCACCTAGAATTGCCGACTTTGAAATACTAGCATAGTATGATAGTGGGCTTAAAGAAAATAGCTGTTTCACCAGTTGGCATGAAATATTTCGGGTTTAGAACTGCTGGTTATATACTGCTATAATCATAAACCAGCTATGAAAAGAGATGCAGTACTTTGATATTAATTATAATAATTACAGTGAGTTATTGAAAGATGTAATTTATTCAACTAAATTTAAAGAAATCAAATTTCACGGAGGAATTTTTTGTTATTATTTCCTCTGCAAGACATAGAACATTGCTCCATAACCTTTTTAATTCACATTCCAAAATTTCGTGACACAAAAAAAGAAACGTCGCCGCTACGACAGCATTTATAATGTTTTTCTGATATTGGTGAAATGCGTCACGGCACACCGAGCATCGACTCGCGGCACACTAGCCTAATAAAGCTACTATAAATAAAACTTATCTCTCTTGAGAGATTGTTTTCATGAGAACTGGTTAATAGCCAATTGCTTCGATATCCTACATCAATGCCTCGATTTTACAAAAGGTATTTATGTTACTTGTACCTGTGACCCCTGGCTCCCAACTATTCACAACTCACTAGTTTTTAATTTAATTACAATTAATAAGCTTAAAAAAAACCAAAAGTTTTCAATGGAAATACCACTATTGGCCCAATACATGAAGTAAGTGTGTGATAAAACTGTAGTTAGATGTAATTAATTTTTTTCTTTGTGTTTTTTAATACTAACCTTGTTCTTTCTGTATATATATAAATGACTAATTTTACTGTGATTATGACTTTTCTTGAATATTTTTCAAACTTCTACCTGGTGCTGTTTCCAAAGGTCCATATCCGAAAGGTAAGTTATTGTGCTTTTTGTAATATACGCCACACCATCATTATTAAATTATTAACAAAAAAATAGAATATTTATGTTATCATCTTCTTAACATTAAGATCTTTAGAACTACAGGTAATAGTGGACATATGAGAATTCAATTTGAAGAGTTTGAAAAACATACACTAAATATACAATTTTATGTAAATGATTAAAACAAAAGAGAAACATAAACAAGGATATTGTCAAGAACATAATGTGCCCATACACCGTAACCTATCTCTTCATTTATGAAAACAACTTCACGTTCAGGAATCCTCACTGACATACATTGGATTTTAGAAATCAAAAAGTAAATATTTTTAATAGTATCGAGTATTGAATGTAATGTTCAACGTTTATATTAATCCTTTCTTTACTATACAGGTGGACAAGTCGTATTCCAATGCAGGGATGAAGGTCCTCTCAGAGTCCGCGTTGTCTGGCGTAGAAAAGGAGGACTTCCACTTCCAGCTAATTCTATTGATGTGAATGGACGTCTTGAAATGCCAAATATACAGGTAAAATCATTACCATTATTGGTGACTTTTAAAATTATGTATTGAATTTACCTTTGACAAAAATCATGACAATTTTTTTTTTATTTTGTTGGCTAAAATTATATGCAAATAGGAAAACAACCAACTTTTATAGATAAAAATAAATTGCACAGGTAATGCATAGCAGGTATTTTTAATTGCAGTAGAGGGAGCATTTGAGATTTAGCATACTATGTGCAGGTGCATGAAGGATTAAAAAAAAGTTTTATGTGTTACATTTTTTACATTAATCCATAAATTATACATTACATAATACACAAAGTAAAAAAGAGTAAATAGTAAAAAAAATATATGTTCACATTTTTAAAAAATATTTAATGCTTTGTAGTGGGCGCAGGGCTTAGAACCCCTGATGTGTAATGTGTGTCAATCTGAAATAAAATTTATGCTATTTTACAAAAGTATCTTGTAATCCTGTTTATTCAAAATTATTGGAATAGGGTGCTTTTTCAATATGGGACAACTTACGAGAACTCGAGAGTTACGTGGTTTTTGATTTTTTCATTTGGCAACACTGCTGCCTGTTATCTTCAGTATTTCTTTTGTTGTGATTATGATTCTACGATTGTGTAAAATTAAGATTGTTCTGTAATTCATAAAACCTTAAAAAACTGTCTTCCAAACAAAGCAAATCTGATTCTCTTGCACCTAGTAATAAAAGAAATGCCGTATCTTCGGTATGTAAACTTAACATTATCAAGGATTTTGATTGCAGCCTGGTCTTCTATTTATAGGGATTTAAATGCAAAATTGTATTTCGACTCCCAAAAATTCGACATAAGCGATTTTCGTTTGACCAATCTATCGTGTAACTTCATATCGTGTATTCCTGCGTTTCGTTTTTTGTGTGTATATTTAAATTCACAATTCTTGAATTATTTATAGGTAAACCACAGTGGAATTTATATCTGTCAAGCTGTGGGCTATCCAAAACTTACTCATGGAGCTGAACTCTCTGTAAAGCTGACTGTCGAACCCCGTAAGTATTTATTCATCCATTTCTTAAGCAATTGAGCAAATTTATTGCTATTTTATTCGAAATGTTTAAAAAAATCAGCATAGTCAATGTTTTATGTATTGCTCTACGCACTGACATGAATGTATTGAAAACTTGAAGGCACTAAGGTGTTGTTTTGAAGAGATGAAGTGCCACATTCGCAATACATTGAAAAGTTGAAGTATGCAAGTGATGTGTCAATAGCGTTTCCAACATGCAGCAAACTTGAGAAACAAAATTATCAAATTTGTTCCCAAACTTAAATTAAGCCCTTTAATTTGAAATTGCAGAAAAAATCGAATACAACCGCCCAGCACAATCCTGCAAAACGAACGAAGCAACCTGTTCAAACGGAGACTGTATTCCAAGGAATTTCGTCTGCAATGGAAACTTTGACTGCAGCGATGGCTCAGACGAGATGGCTTGCAGTAAGTTTGATAATACTTATAAATTAATCATTGATTGCAACTAGATAGATATCAAATCTCTTGCTTATTGATTTGAAACTAGCGTGATTTGGCTTAATATTTTAAAGTTCTCCATTATCCCATTTACCCATTGGCATGGGACTTTTATCGTGGACAACTTTCTTAATTCTGAATTATTTGCTATAGTCTATCGTGGTCAAGAAAGTCTCTACACAAAGGCTTGAAAATACTTTTAATACGGTTGGTCAAAACATGAATCACAACATCATCCAATGCTGCTTTTGTACTACTTCCCGCATTTCAAAGGATGGATCAAATTTTTAAACACATAATATATTTCTGCACAATGAGGTTGATGGATGGACAATGTACTGCAAATATTTTATAGTGTCCAGGTAGATATCTCTCCACCCCGAAGCTGTAATACAATTTATTAAAATATTATGTAATAGAAATCACATACTTTGGAAATAGGTAAAGGGATTTTGATGGTAAAACATCATCATTAAATGGTATGAAACATATGCTGTAGAAAGTTAAAATATTTAGTAATATTATCATCTCTCATTTTTAGATATTCAAGGTCTCTGTGAGCCCAATGAGTTCCGTTGCAAGAACAAACGTTGTATTCTCAAGACATGGCTGTGCGACTCTGAAGATGATTGTAATGATGGTTCTGATGAGGAAAATTGTGCTGTCGGCCCACCTGGAGCGCCATGCTCTCCTCATGAGTTCCAGTGCCACTCCGGGGAATGTATGCCAAGACACATCCATTGCGATGGAGATGACGATTGCCCTGATAAATCTGATGAAATGAGATGCTGTAAGTTAATATTTTTGTATTTGAGATTAATGTCACAAGCATAAATAATATGTAGCCAAGTTGTAACGTAATATATTCACTACAACAAAATGCTTTGGCTCTAATTCCAGTTTAGAATACGTGTTTTTGTTTTTTAAACTAAATATCCAAAGTACATAAATATTGAACATCTATGTATATAAATAAATAATATTGAAATTATTTGTATAATCGGGTTACTAATAACACTCTTGATTATTATTTTTTTTCAGCAAAAGTATCTATTTCAAGTCCTCCTCCTAAAATGATGGCCCTCGAACAACATGATACGTTCACTGTAACTTGCGTAGCCCAGGGAGTACCAATTCCTGAGGTCATCTGGCGTCTCAATTGGGGACACATTCCAACCAAGTGTTCTTACACCAGTGTCAACGGAGTTGGCACACTCACATGTCCTGATATTCAGGTAAATCTGTTTACTAATTATTGATATGTGGTGGATATGAATGAATCAAGAATTATCTGGAATATATGTAAATTTCTCATATAAGGGAGAATTATTTGAAAAATTTAGTCATCCATTGCTAAATATACTGGTGAGTAGATAGCACATAAAATTATTCTGAGGCTTTCATTAAACTTATTTCTGTTCTGCAATTTTTCAGGTTGAAGACCAGGGTGCATATTCTTGTGAAGCAATCAACAATCGTGGATCGGTGTTTGCCATTCAAGATACAATTCTGGTTGTTAACAAACCTCAATCTGGAAATGTGTGTTCAGCTGGATTTTTCAACAGGTCAGTCAGAGAACCTAGGATTGAAGTTTATTCACTAAATCATGTTTGTTACTGAAGATAGATCTTGCGATTAAGTCTATTTATATTTTAGTCGATAAATATGTAAGTATGGAGACAGCCAATTGTCATCCAACTTGGATTAATGAATGAGTAGGGAGATTTTGAATTCATTAAAATACGGAATCTCTTTGCTGTATAAAATCCATATGAATACCGGTTCAGATATCCATACTTTGAAGACAGCACACGCCTATGTATATGTTAATACATATTTGATGTTGAACATATATATTTGTCAAGACATGTCTTCATATTGCATAGATCTATATACACAATTTTTGGAGTGGAGATCCTCACATTTTGTAGATTCTCCACTTTCAGAGCGAACATAGTAAAAAAAGACCCACCTTGATATTTTTTTTCATATTGTTTGATAGCTTATTTATAAATTAAGTGCCCAGTCTTGCATTTCTAAATTAAATTGAAATTACATTTTAAATAGGTGATATTATGTGATTAAAATACTGGATTGTATTCATTATTTATAGCGAGGCTCGTGTACCGGGTGACTGCATTTCTTGTTTCTGCTTTGGTGCTACCACAAAATGCACAAGCGCTGAACTCTTCGTTTACCAGATACCGTCGCCAAGTGACGTGCAAGGATCCTACCTTGCTGGAGTGGTGAAACCTGAAGGACAGCAGATCCAAATCACAGATGAACCAATCTCTGATATATTCAGCTTTAATCCAGCCTATGATGGAGTCATTGTAAGTATTTCTTTATTGTACTCGATAATATAAAATAATTATAATTAATAAAACATATACACACTGTAATTATTTTTTTTTAACAATTAGAAACTCTTACTTACTGTAAAAAAAGCCTTCTATTTTCCAAATAGCTCTTTATATGCATCCAAATTTTGCCTCTCAAAATCATTACATTAAAGTCATGCCAAAGGAAAAATCTCGGGTCTCAAATAATAATTCAATTTAAAACATTATAAATTTCAATCACTTTTCACTTAATAAATGTCAGTCATAAATTTAATCAAACACTATTATCTTAACACTATTAACATATACTCAAATATTAAAATTCATCAAGTTAAGAAATAAAAGAGATATTGTGAAATCAGTGGCCAGAGAAAAATAAGTCTCCATAACTGATTTATTTTTTACATTATCTAAAGATGGATGTCATATTTATATTATTTCAATGTTTATTAATCATGTGTGTCTATTGTACAGGTGACCCGTGTTGGAAAGTGGTCTCCACGTAACATCTACCCATACATTGGTCTTCCTGAAACTTACTATGGAAGTCAACTGACTTCCTATGGAGGTTACATCAAATACACAATCAGATCTGTCCAGACACATTCTACTCCACCAAGATACTTCCCATTACCTGATATCATCATCAAGGTGAGATATTACATTATTATTTATTGGTATTATATTTATATTATAATGTTATTATAATTATTTTATGCTTATTTATCTTCAGGGCGGAGACACTCTTCTGGTGCATAGTATTCAGAGAAGTGTCAGAATCAATCAAGAGGCCACACTCTCTGTGCGATTGTTCCAAGGAGAATGGCAAAAGGTGACTCCGTACGGACTTCAACCAGCCTCCAGAGAAGATATAATGATGGTGTTAGTATATTTGAAAAATTGTAGTAGTATTATTTTCTACCAAATGCTTTTATACTATTTTAACTAGCTGCAAATTATAATAGGTTATTCAAAAATAACATCTTAAGGTGCCTACGTAAGCTCGAGCGTATGGAAGCAATATTGTGCATGTATTTGCTTGAAAAGGCATCCAAAAAATAATTGAATTTTGATTACACATCCTTGAGAGCATACCAGGCAGGTGCACAATAATTATGCGTCTGCACAGACTGCCAATAATTGTATTAATCGAAACATGTGCATGTTTACATGGACGTGTGGAGCCATCTGGAAGGAAATCTGGGTATACTTGCATATGTCTACATGAGCGTGTGTTAGTTAACTTAGTTAACTTTTGAACTTGTATTTAAACACAAATCCAAAATATTTGTATTTTTTGTATAGGTTGGCTCAAATCAATGCTATTTTAATACGTGGTGAAGTTGGTGGATCAGGAGTTATGGTAAAGAACTTCCAAATGGACTCCTCAGGAAGCCTTAATGTTGGCCAAGGACCAGCACCATTTGTCGAGGAATGCGCATGCCCAGAAGGATACTCTGGACTCTCTTGCCAGGTACCATTTTGTATTCAGCACTTTCATAGCCAAAATTGATAAGTGATTAGCCTTGATTAGAAAATGGAATAGATGTGCTACTTGGTGGTTATTTGCTTTGCTTATTTTATATCAAATGATTATTTTTTAGTATTTGATATTATTTGCCTAAATTTACCAAAGAAGTAACATCTGTATTCCACTTATTACAGTTAGTTCATCATTATGTTGAAATATTTTCCAGAAATGTGGCCCAGGATATCAGCGCGTGTCAAGTGGTCCATGGTTAGGGCGTTGCACTAAGGATGAGCCCCCATGCAATCGAGGCTATTATGGAAATCCGTCAGTTGGCGAAACATGCAAACTATGCCCATGCCCTCTTACTAATCCCGGAAACCAGTTCTCTAGAACTTGCTCCCTTGAGTCTGATGGACTGGTCACATGTGACTGTCCTGAAGGGTAAGTTTTTTTCTAATGATCTTTATTACCTACTGAGAAAAGAAAAGAAACAGATATAATTATTTTATTTAGTGTAAAGTTATACTTTTTTATTAGGGCACAGTGACTGGTGAAATTCTTTATAGCTCGGTATTATTTATAGTACCCACTTTATGTTATTAACGCTAACTTAATGGGATTCAGACAATATTTGTTAATAGTGTAAATTTTCCACATTATTTCACAGATACCAAGGTCGACAATGTGAGTCTTGCGCTCCAGGATATGTTGGCAATCCCCTCGTCCCTGGAGACTCTTGCCGTCCATACTCTCCACCAGTTTCTCGGTGTGATCCCAGAGGAACCATGTCTGAAAAGAATGGTGTCTGTTACTGCAAGCCCAATGCTGTTGGCACCTACTGCTCTGAATGCGCAATTGAATCATTCCATTTATCAAATGATAATAGGTAGGTCCCAACATTGAAAGTTGTAAATACAAAAATAAAATATTTGATTTAATAATTGAATATTAGATTAACAGAGAGATCTGTCATTTCAGAACAGTTTTCTCAATGTGTTAGAGCATTATATACAACAAAACTTATTGTGCAATATGATGGCTTATTTTCATCTATACATATTATTAATTGAAGTCCTACATTTATAAATTACATTTTATACATTATATACAAAAAACATATTGCGCAATGGGATAGTTTATTTAAATTTATTCATATATACATATTATTAATTGAAGTACTACATAAACGTTTAATGTAGAATAACATATGAACCGCCAAAGCTACAATCACATGATTACAAAATTAATGTGAAGTCACTTCTTGGGATTCATTGGATTCATGATTAAAAAAATGTATAGTGTAAATTAAAATTCTGATAATATATACTCTCAAAAATCACCTTTATGTCTGGCAAGTGAACAATTTTGTGCTATTATATTATTATCAACCATTGTAAAATAGAGTTCGAACTGGTAAATGCTCAATAAATAATAATCATTCCTTTGTTATTTCAGCTTTGGTTGCTCACTATGCTTCTGTATGGGAGTTACGAGAAATTGTACCAGTTCTTCACTGATGAGATCATCAGTCACCTCAAGGTTTGGCTCTCCATCGTCAAGCCAAGGAGTAGGTTTGTTAGAATGGGAGTCTGACAAGGATACTTTGACGCCGATTCCAATTGGCAGTCTTCGCACTGATCCAGTTCAACAGGAGATCACATTTAATGACTTTGATCGCTCCAAAACAAACTCATACTACTGGAGTCTACCCGATAGGTAAAATAAGATATTTTAAATATTCGATTTATGAAATCCTCTTAACTTATTTGTAGGAATTAATTCTTATTGACGCATCAGGTTTCGCTTTTAATGCTAATTGATTAGATCACCAGCATACAAAAGGTGTTTAATTGTTAGATTCTCACATCTCTCGGATTTTTAAAAATCCAAGAATGCAGGACTGGATGCCCTTGGGTTGAGTAATTATCTGACACTGTTTGTCTCGTGAAAAATAATTTGTCAAGACATCTTTACATTGCCGAGATCCACATACTCCACTTTCGGATTGGATATCTTCCACTGTGTAGATCCGAATGCTCCATTTTCGGAGTGAACATGGTATAAACAAAAAAAAAAGTATTATATAATCTGCAATATTATCTACCTTGAAAGTAGTGTAAGCTGTGAGTGACTCAAATAAAACCAATCCTTCCAAATACCCATTTATAATTATTTTATTTTGTATTTAGATTTAACGGAGACAAGATCTCAGCATATGGCGGCAATCTAAAATACACAGTCCGCCACATACCATCACCAGGTGGCTCCAGTTCCAAAAATAACGCTCCAGATCTGCAACTTGTCAGTGTAAGTTAAAACAATGAGAGCATTTTATTCTACAAATCAAAATCTGAAACTGTTTGCTATACCTGGCCACAGAGTTTTAAAAATATAAATAGAGGCACTATAAAATAAATTCTTTCAATAAACATTTAGTTTGAATTTAAAGAATGTAACGAACACAGTGCATTTAGTTGTAACAGGTAATTTAAATATCTTACTTGTATAATTAATATTTTAAAATTGTGAATTGCAATACAGACAAATGTCATCAAGTATGAAGTTCCTGTGGAATATCTAGCAAATCACTTGTGATAAACTTAATGATTTCCTTCATATTTGCCATGGAAAAGGGAAGTTCTATGTATAACAT
The DNA here is from genome assembly GCA_022683975.1 of Rhyacophila evoluta. Taxonomy (NCBI): domain Eukaryota; kingdom Metazoa; phylum Arthropoda; class Insecta; order Trichoptera; family Rhyacophilidae; genus Rhyacophila; species Rhyacophila evoluta. The sequence continues at coordinate 474 of JAGVSQ010002931.1, read as the reverse complement.
TGCTTAATGAATGGTGTGACAGAATCACTGATTCCATTCTTAAATAAAAATTCTTTTTCTGCAATAAAGTATTTCAACACATCATAAAAGAAAATCAACATTGCTTTTTTCTGTTTTAGAAAAATGACATAACATTAGTTCACTACAGTGGAGTCATGCCCGGCTATGATGGCTTGATTACAGGATCTGTGCAAATTTTAGAACAACAATGGCAAAGGTAAATATAATCTCTCAAAGTCAAATACATTTGACTATTTTAAAACATGTCATTATGAATAAACTAGTTGAATTCACCACATACTACTAGATTTATAACTGCATGGGTGATTGTATAATTGGTTATTGCCTCCCCACAGAATGTTAGAAGACAATGACCTATAGTAGACCTCAACAATTTTATTATGGGTATGTTTCCCCCCAGTCTCCCCAGTAGCGTAGTTGGTAGCGTGCGTGCCTAGCGATCCGGGGAATGCG
>JAGVSQ010002930.1:0-19231 GCA_022683975.1 Rhyacophila evoluta | reverse complement strand
ACCTATATGATATTGTCGTATTAATAAATACATAAAATATGATAAATAAAATATAATTGTAAAAAATATGAACTCTTTTTCTTTACTTAACTATCTCAAACCTAACATGATAAAATGGAATGAATAAGAAATAATTTAAAAACAAATATCTCTTAATACTAATTCTATTGGTATAAATTATTTCTGGTAAATACTTTGGATATTTATAGTGAAATAAAATGTACATTATTTTTCACAGGTTTTGTTAAAATATAACTGCTATATGTACGTTATGTTCGTGGGTAACAAAAAGCATCGTTTGCATTTCAGCTTTGATTAATGATACACACATCAGAGGTGTGGGTATATAAAATTGATTTTCTTATTGGCTAATGCATTATAAATGACCTGACTTTGCGCTAGTGTAAGATACGCCCAATGCGGCAAAGTTAATAACGTATTTTTTATACATAAGACTATTACCATGGATTAACACACATAACAAGAAACTATCAACATCAAATAGTATACGAAATTTATAAATAGATGACGCATTATTTGAAATATTACAGTCACTTCACTATAAAATATTCAACTAATGAACGCTATTTGAAATCTAAGCTTTAACAACAATAAGCTAATACCAAACAATAAGTAATGGTTATATGTGATTTTTAATAATGAATACATTGTATATCGATTTCTTTTATTTATTCAATACTTAATATTATAGATACGTATTTTATCTTGGTATTTGTTACAATACAACAATACCTCTTAAATATGTATTAACATATTAATGAATAATATTTCATCATACGTATACAAATAATAATAATTGCGATATGTTCTTATATAACATACAAAAAGAAATAGTAATTCATTCAATAATAAAGTATATTGTGTTTAATTGAAATCGCTATCTTTAAAGTCACATATATTTCATAATATTACTTTTATTGAAGTGGTTTCACATTGTCATAAAACTATTATTTGACGGTAAAAATGGAAAAGGACATAATCCACACATAATAAATTTTACAGGAGGCACAAAAACGTCTATTTACTGATTTTGGGCCAAAGATAAAATATTGAACAGACAAAATCTTGAAGTATGTGATGACGAAAACTGGTGTCATATATCCCCTGATATTAATTTTATAGGTTATTTAAGAAAAAACCAATAAAATGATTAGGCGCTTTTTTACTGGTCGCCAATTTTACATAGCATCTTTTTTTCAAACTTAACAGCTAAATTTAGGCTCTAATTCAAAATTTTCAGCTTATATCCTTTTGATAGAACGTGTATTAAGTTGTATATGAATATCAGAATTGTATATCGATAAAAGCTATGCTGAAAATTGAGGGTTGCGTCATTTTCCCTTTCTACAAACGAGATAATATAACATAAAGACTATGAAAGAAATTTAACTGGCATTTTGTGTGATTAAATTTAATGCGAAACACGGGGATTAGTTATTTTGATTGTGATGTCATTTTTAAGTTTATATTTGCAAGATATTTTTCATCTTAAGCCAATTAATTGATTATATGTTCTACAGTGATAATTACTTAGAAGAAAGTATTCCTTACCGAAATGAATTGTTTATTACTTGGTCATCAACTTAAATTTGCTATAATTTCCGTTTGTTTATAATTAATAAATGATTTCTTAATTTACTCATTTGATAACCTTAAATTTTCGACAAAATATAAACTGTATGTAAATAAATAGTAAACGCGTTAACACAGTTACTCAGTGCAAAACTTAAGTATATATAATATTTTTTGATTTATATCGTGGTAATATATTTAAGTAGACACCATTTTGTACAAGACCGTTCGTCATAGTGTCAGACATTTTACATCATCCAGTGACTCTCCCCAGTCGCGTATCAGGGCGGCAGTCTGATTCTCTCAATGGGCGGATCGGACGTCTTCGGGTCCGCATGTGTTCACCGCCGCCTACTTATTTCACGGTCCAGTCGCTCGCTACGCTTCTTGCACTCTTGAAATAACCGGCTACCATATTCCACGACGTCAAAGCGAGACACTCTTCCACTGGCGCATGGCTTCAGGGATAACGCACGATGTGATTCATCTAAACACATCGGAACCAAAACTTAATTATGACGTTTACAAACTATTATCTGCACATACAAGTAATTAAATATTACATTATGTTTGCTTGATAGACATATGGAGCGTTCTGAATACACATATGTACTGATTCCCAGAGCTATACTGCATCAGATATTTCATGTCTTGTATTATTAGAAAAATGTATAATTCAGCTTCAAACTAGGACAAAAATCAATAGAAAATGATCTCAGTAAAAGAGAGAAATGAAGATAAAATGCAAACAGAGAAAGAAACATAAATAAAATCAGGATCTTTCATTTTAATGCTCCTGGTATTATTTCTATCAGATAAAGAATAACGCATCAAGCCTACAAATAAATGTTTCCAATATGTAAGAAAATATCTTAATAAATAGATATTTACGAGGATTGATTTTCAGTGAATCGCTTAACCTATCGAGCTTTTACGGTATGCATTTGATTTTTTACCAACCATATCAGCTCCTAAAGTCGAGTATATAGGGCGGATTATTTGTCACGAGAATTGATTGTCAGACAATCGCTCACCCCAATGGGCGTCCAGTCCTGCATTTTTGAAATGTGGGAATCAATCCCGTATTTCTCTACTTCTACACCACCGGCGAGACTGCGGTATATGAACGTATCATCTCTTTCACCACAAACGAGGCCTCTTAATAACACGACCACTGAAAAGTAAGTGGTTAGCGTATTCAAATTTTCAAACTGTTGAAAATACGATAAAAAAAATCATCAGTCGGTCAGTGTATATATAAACAACAAATAGGAAATTGTTTATAAATCTGTAAGATATATATTAAAGTGTTTTCATTTTGAACACATCAGTCCATACTAAGTTAGGTGATTGATGGTTTAAGTTAAATGCGTAGAACTACATTACAATTCTTGTTTTCTTCAGATTGCTGGCTGCCTTTATTTATAACAAACCAAACACGCAAAGAAGTCATTAATCCAAAAACTTTAATGCGTAAGCCATAAATTATGATAACTGAAACTTAATCAAACATTAACGTATTGAATTATTATAAATAAAATACGTTATTTTTTGTAAATAAAACAATAACTGGCGCATTGTATATAAATATCTACTTGTATTATATAAACCGCATTATTCTGTCGACCTATCCCAATGGTAACTGCATAGCGGTGATGCCATAAATATAATTGAATCGTGTATTATTTAGGCATACCAATACAAAGCATATTGGCAATGAACGTGTTCAATGCTCGCTTCAAAACAAGAGCCAATCTCGTCGAATTATATTGTGTATACATACATACATTTATATACCGTATTTCCATTGCCAACAATATTAGCTTCATGCATTCCTAGTTGTTTGAGCTCAACATAATAGTATATAACTTACTATGGTAAGATACATTTAGCAATGTTGAATTTTCCATTGCGTATAGAATTTCCAGTAAAGGATTTTTTTTAAATTTGCTTAAATAATATTAGTTACTTACGATATTATGAGATAATAACTGACTATTAAACATTCTTAATAGCTGAAGATTTTTTTAACCGAATATTAAACTACTGTAAGTTTGTTAAAAAGATATTTCACGTTTTATCGACAAAATGTCTCTAAACACGTGCGTTCTGAATATATATTACTAAAATATGAAGACTTATTTTGATATGTAATTGTGCACGAATACTAGCTGTCAGCCAAAATGAATTTACAATGTAGCTCTTCTTCTAGCAATTCTTGTAGCTCAATTCCTACATCGATCATTTTTTTTAAAAAATCCGTAATTAAAAGAATGGATACAATCGGGTTAATCAATTTTCTCAAAACTAGTTTTCGTGTAAAATAATCAAGTCTACATTACAGAGATCCATATATTTCATTTTCGTAAAAGATATATTCTGTGTAGATCTATGTTTCAGTTTCGGAACGAATATGTTGAAAAAAGTTTATTATACAATATATGAAAGCAGCGTATAATATAATATATTGAACGCCAACTCAATTTGGGCTTTGATTCTTGTTGTTTTTTAATGTATACTTGGATTAATTGAAGTTAGCACAACATGTGAATGAAAGTAACCAATCCTTATATAAAATTAGTAGCGTCTAGCTTTGTTTGTGTATATAAACTGGTAAATAATTAGTTCATAAAGTATTACTTTCGGTTATGTGCTAGCTGTGATAGGTGTTAATCTTATATTTTTTTCATAGATCACAACAGTTTCCAGTGGGTGTTTAAAATACACAAATACAGTCCTGATTATATAGGGCAGTTACGACTACATCAACAGTCAGTGACAGAGTAGTTTGGTTTATTTCACTTGACCTTTCAATTAGCAACAAATAGCCACTGGCTCTGTCTAGTTCTTTTCACTTCTTGTGTAACTTGCCGACAGAATTCCCGACAATGTTTTTTGCAATTGAAACGTTGCTATGTCGTCTCTGCGTCCGTATAATATTATCATAGTCTGCACTAGCATTGATTCACACATGGCATACTGCAAACAGATATCATAAAAGCTTCCATTTTAATTTATATCTAGTTGCGACACGGTATTGAAAATATACAATGTGGTACATAACATAAAGCATTTATCTAATGTAGTATCAACTAGGAAATTAAACACATTTTTAAATTTAATGTATCCTATTAAATTACTAAGAATTCATCATTATAAATTAGCATTTAAAGCTAACAAAAGCATTATTTGATTTACTATTTATTTTTACCTATATTTTTTATATACAATGTGGATATAATTAATGAAAACTTTATACACAAATACCAATAACGGACGAAGACTGTATAAAATTGAATAATTATTAAATCAATTCCTAATCATTAGAAAAAATGGGTATCTTATTAAAGATTTGCATAAGACGCCACGGATCTAATAATTTCGGACAAAACCTTATACTATATAAAACCTATAACAAAACTACTATATTATGTCAAAAATGAAAACTCACTATCGGTATTTGTATATTAAATATACCAATAACTTGTCATTCGGTTGATAAAAGTAGTACAACATAATTAATCTACGTGTGCATATTAACATATAAATATAATACAAATGTTACTTAAAGATTTATAAGTTTCAAACGTTGGTGTCATTAAATCAATTTATGTTAAATTCTGTCACGAGAACAACTATTGTTTTCTAGTTATTTATTTATAATGTTTGCTAAGGCCTCATTTAGTTTGAGACAGGTAAAATACTTGCCATAAAAAACGTTGTAAATATGTTAAAACTTACAAAGCAAACACCATAAAATTCCAATCATCTAACACTAACTAAAAGTCGTAAATAAAATATTACCAGAAGTATTTCAGATAAGAACCTGCTACCAACAGGTTGTTCCCACAATAGCCTGGTCATATAATATAGCCATCTTCCCATAAACACAGTCATAAAATATCGGATCGACCTTGTCTCATAAAGTTAGTGTGCTTAAATAATACCGAACGAACACACTAACCAAAAACAAGGTGCTTACGAAAATGTTTATAGCTTTCAATAAAACTGTAGACACCCGTGCAGCGACAGAGCTTTTTCAACAAAAGCTCTCACTCTAGCGAAAGCTTAAAGTTCACAAGTGCAAGAGGGATGAATATATTTTAGCCGCAGCAGTTTTGAGAGAGCTCACGAAATAGTTTATGGGTTTAAAGGGAATAGGCACTTTGGCGTAACTTGCCAGAGGATTTTAGGTGTTATCGTATGTTTCAGCAGAGGTTGTTCTTGTTTATGTAGTGTCGGTCTGATCGTGGGGTAAATAAATTTATTGCGTTTAAATAGGCTTTTAAAGTGCAATAACGATTTGTTTATTATGCGGTATATATGGCGGCAGGTTTCTGGGATAAGGTTACACTTTGGTGCGTGATTAGTTTTATTTTTATGACTCAATTTGAGCGGCTTTTTTGGATGTTCGACAATTTATCTTGTTTTCTTTTGGAGCAAGGGATGACAATATGTCAACCACTTTTCACCATTTGTCACTCATTATTTTAATGACTTAAGAGGGTTTCTTTTGTAATCTTTGTTCTTAATCAATGTTTTGCCTATTATTTTCGTGGTAGTAATTTTCATTTTATACACTTAATAAAAGCCCACCCAACAGTTAAGCCTTTAATGAATGCCACTGTATTGTTTTAGCATACTTTACTATAAATTCTTGTTGAGAATACAAAAATAAGTAATTTGAATATACAATACGAAAATGCACGCTGAATGCCACGATTTATTTTACAAAAATATGTAGCACAAGAACCTATTTTGCTACTTTCCAACGTCAATACAATTTACGCTATCACGATTTGAAGTTCTTTGTACAATTAATGATTTACCAACGTATGTTTGAATAATTATGACGAAATAGGCTATTTTTGCAAAGAAAGTGCCAATTCAAATTATTACGTATCAATTCAAGTTAAGGTTTAGTGAATTTCAGTAAATTAAATCTTCACTTTAATGTTTATATGACGTGAATTTTAACATATTACACGAGAAATAATCATTGATTTTTTTAATCTTCATAATTATTTCAGTATACATAACACTTTTTAGATATTTATACATCGTAAATTTATTATTATTAACCCATATATTATGAAGTATATACAATACCTAGTGACTCATTTGGCATCTGCACAGATAATTACGAGCATTGGCCCACTATGGTGAACGTCACCCTATCATTATGTCTGCAGTCTCTAATCTCTACTTCTTTAACTCCAATGCGAGTATATCTCTTTCAACATCGTCATATTCATAGCCTATATAGTCACCATTAAAACATACATAAATCAATATGTAGGAACTTATAATCATGACTTAGCATTTTGGAGGTCTTATAAAGTCGTGCAGATTTATGCCCATGACTATAATCTACTGAAAATATATAAGCTGTAACATGGATAAAGTACAAGAAACGTGAGCTCTCTCCTACGGCCTATTTTATCAGACAACATAATTATAACACAGTCACGCCGCGGTTTTAAAAGAGTTAGTATACAATAATTCACGACAGTTGACTGATTAAAATATACAATATAATTTTGTATTTAATAATATTACAGCTTTGCATAATTAGGTAGAAGTTTTATTTTAAATTAATCGATTTGCAGTATTGAAGCTCGAGTTATCTTATTATTGTTTAATATACAAAAAAGTTTTGGCGTATTTTAACTATAAAATAACTATTTTGCATCAATTTGATATTTTAATTAATATATAATATTTTTTTTCTACTTGAATGGATTGTCCATCATATGAATAATTACTGATATATGGCTGCTATTTTCTTTTTTGGTTGCCCAACGAAACTCTTTTTAAAATCAATATAATGTCGATAACTATTGATAATTTTTCGCGTTTTAATATTTCACTATGATTCCAAGACATGTCATATGTTTAAAATATTAAATTATTTAAAATCGTCAATCTTGGGTAAATATTTAGTGTTAAATCACATCACATATACGCGCTTATTTTGTATGGCCAGCCTGCCGTAAACGGGATTATAAAGCGCGTTAACACGCTTATAGCAAAGAACGGTAAAAATTTTAATACAATGACAGTTTGTGCTTTCAGAATATCAAATACGCCGATATAATCATTTTTATAAATTAATACTTAAGAATGAAAACAGAAACTTGCTTGCAACAGAAATCGCATGCTTCGATGGCCGATTGCTAAGCATGTGGATATATTTAGGTGACGAATATTTCAGGTTCAAATAGTTTTATTATTTTATTTTTTAAATTTTGTTGTATTTGCAGGATTCGATCCTCAACCAGCTAATAGTATTCAATGTAGGACTAACCTTTTACAACCTAACTTATATTTGCTCCGAATTTAGAATGGATGTAGTAAATAGTACGATGTTTCACTACTGCAAGCTGTAAACGTTCATAATTTATGCTACAAATTGCGTTTCATAAAGAAGACGTTACCATACCAACGCTGTTATTATTATTAAAACGATGGGCAGATCGTTCGACAATGAGACCCTATTTAATGGTACCCACTCGCATCTACCCAGATGCAATCGATGCTTGCGAGGAAGTTATGTGTATTATGCAAACAAATATTGCAAGTAAACCATCCTCCTACTATGTAATGCCTGAGATCAATTAATATAATTTCATAATGATAAATCTGCGTTAACTGGAAACGAGTTGATGAGGTGACGAACGACGCATGATAAATAGTAAAATAATAGACATAATGATTATTTTCACATTTAAATAAGGTTTTACAATATATAAAATAAAGGCAAATTTATTTCGGAAGACCTCACAGTTAAATAATACTTGTATAAAAAATTTAAACTAAATATATAATTCTAAATTATTTAAAACAGGTAAACTTCCATATGTGAAACATTCCACATATGGAAGTTTACCAGTTTTAAATAATTTAGAATTTAAAATCAATTTCCATCAAGCACCATCAGTGGAAAATATTAATTATTAAAATATATAATTACCAATAATAGCTATTCAGTTTCTACTACAACACTAAGCTGTACTGTTCATGATAGTCTTGTTGAAATATTTCATTGATTTTTTTTTAATGACACAATTTCTATTGCGTATATAAAAAACTTCACGCTGAAAAGGCAAACATAATTATTATTACGCTTAATTATTAACCTATTTACTGATATCAAGGCAACTGGGATATAAACTAGTCGATATAATTGATAAAGCTCTGTAAATTAAAAATGATTAGGAACATTATTTTTACTGTGTTTCACACAAAAATGATAATCCTATTAAATGGATAGATATTCCTTATTGAGTGATGTGTCTTGTCAATCCTTAGTATAATTTCTTTAAAAATACTTTCATTGTTATCACCATTAAATAAGATATGTCTTATAAATTAATTGAAATGGCATAGTTATACTCATCGATTAATATATAACTGCTGTAAGTAAGAGTGGATTTCGCAATATTTTATTTCAGGAGTCTGTTCTTTATTTTTTATCCCGGGGCTGAAAAATAATTCCTTTTAATAACACAGTACCATAATGTTGTACTCTCCAAAATTTCTTATTTTTTTCGAAGTTGAAAAAAGTCATTTGTAAAGATAATTATATCAACAGGTTGGTCGATGTTTTAATTAATAAGCAAAATTTAAATGGTTTTCGTTTTATAAATATTAATGTTGGCAATACTTTTTTTATTTTTTGTTTAATTTTAAAACTTTACTTATGGCATTGTAGACAGTTTATTAAAATTGTCTTTTTGTAGAAAGCATGGTAATTGTAATGAAAAGATCCATACTGAAACACATGTTTGCTTAGTAATTTTATACTATTGTATGAACTCTTCATTACAAGATGACAATTGTAAATAATTGTCATACATTTATTAGATTAAAATCATTTTCTAACACAGAAGTTTACAATAAAACTTTTTAAAATTACATTCCAACAAAGATGCATGTGGAATCTTTAAAATTGAAGTAATTCAGAACCAATCAAAGTCTTGCACCATGTCGATGTTATCAAAATATTTTTTTTAAATAAAAGTTGAATTTATCACAAGTTATTGTTAGTGATAGATTCCCGTAGGAACTTGGATGTAATTTTTGGTTAATTATTGATTTTTATTATAATGTCTCGCTGACAGCCGAGAGTTTGCCGTGCTCGCCTCGCATCCGTGGAATACCAGTTCAATTACCACATCTGTTAGATTTGAAAAAATCTATTGGTTTTAGGAATTAATTATCTGAAAACTAATTCTCGTGAAAAATCCTCTATTAGTCATCTTCCATATGTATTCAAAATAATATATACAGAACTTACGCATTATAGTTTCTTGATAGTTTAATCAATAATTTCTTAAGAAAAAATTACGTAAAGTTACTTTTGATTCTAACAGTATTAACGCAACATATAAGTAAAATTATAACTAAGATACTTGAACCTACAATATATTAATTTTAACATTTTTTTTTTACTTTCGTAACGGACGTCTTCACTCTGTGTAGCCCCATATGCTACACTTTCCGAGTGAAACTAGTAAAAAAAAATATTGAATCAGTAATATTATATATATTTATATATATAGAAGTTAGTGATGGATCGTAAGTAATGACATAGTCAGAATATGCAATATTTCTTAGAAATATGATCAATGGGTGGTTTTTTTTGTAATATTAAAAATTATTATCGATTTTTGTCAATCTCCCAGAACACGTATCCCTAGAGTTTTAAGCCGGGGACATTGTATGTTTTATGTATATTCGCATGCAAATTCGTTGACACATATTTATCCAAATATTTTTTTTAACAAAACCGATTTCGTGCTCGTTCCACGTCGACTATAAATCCTCGGCGAGCGGAAAAAAATCCGTTCGACGCCGTGGGAAAAAAAATACCAAAAAAGCACCCACTCGTGTTGGTTGCTCTCTACGTGCGAGAGGGACGCGGCTAGATCGCTATGAATGTATGATGTATGGACGTGTTAATGGTGCGAAAGAGAGAGATAGCGCCCGCGATGAGACGTTATTGATTTATGGACATGGGAGCTTTCGTTTTCCGCGAGGCGAATACCCCACTCTCCCCTTTTTCCCTCAGTAGAATCGTCGACTAACTTTGTCAAACAAAATTATAATATGCACAACTATTGTAAACTTTATGTTCGATACCGGTTCTTAAATGCAGTTAGCAATTTACTATAATACATAATATACTTCCTATTTGAACAGTTATATAAAATATTATTCTTAAATAAACTTAGCTAACTTAAGAAAAAACCAACATAAACTACTATCCATTATGAAATACAAGGAATTATAAGGAAGATTTTTTTTATACAGTACAAACTACTGTGTATATTATTTCATTATACCATTTTTGCTCTGAAAGTAGAACATATGGATCTACACAGTGTAAAGATTTCTGCTCTGAAAGTGGAGTATATAGATCTCCGCAATGTGAATACATATTTTGCCACACTATATTTTACAAGAATTGGTTGTCAGATAATTGGTCAACCCGATGGATCCCAGCCTTGTATTTTAGGGAAACTGCAGCATGTGTGGGAATGGAACTCGCATTCTTCAGATACTAGACACGCACGCTAGCCTTTATATTGCCGCGGAGGATATACTACATAACATATTGTTCTAAAAATAACAAAACTAAATGAAGAAAAAAAAATAAGATAACTTTTTGTCCAATATGGAATACTACAGTCATATGAAGAGTTGTGACGAAGAAATTTCTTTAATAATACGAAGTATTATGTTTGATAGATCTTAATGTAACCGATTCATTCAACTTCATAAACCCGTTCGTATAAACAAGAGATGTAATGGTATAAAAAAATAACTTGAATTTAAAATTGACATATTTTGAATTGATAGTAAAATAATCTTTTATTTCATATCTGAAATGGATAAATAAACGTGTAAATATCTAATAGTGTTTATTTCAGCCAACATGGATATAATATTGCGTTATTTTTTCATTTGGGAAAGTACATGATACTGTACGCGAAGAAAATTATTATATTAATAGCAAGCAAATTACAATCGATGCTTTTTGCAATTTTTATGTGCACAGAAAGAATATATGAATGATATTAAAATACATATGGATGTATCTATTCAATATAACTACACTTTCTAACTTCTTGTCATCTTGTTTTATAATTTTTATTATGAATTGTCACGCTTTAAAGGTTTTCTAGCGTTCATTTATTAAGCCTACAATAATTTTTCAGAAGGTAAAAATTATTTCTTTTTTCTTTAATAGATAGTCAGCTGTAAAATGGGTTGATCTCTTATTATTATCAGTAAGCTTGGTAGTATTTATTCAGATAAATAATGATATATACAAATATATGTAATTTTTAATACATCCCATTATATTTTACGAAAGGCGATGTAAACTCAATATTTTTTAGTGTAGATATCACATAATAACTGGAAAAGTACATCTATTACTTAATACGTATTGATTGTTTTTGTCCTGCTGTGAGAAGCTACCAATTTTAAACTAAAACTTAAAAAAAAATCGTATGTATACATATAATTACAATTTTATAGGTTAATAACTTTGCAGATAGCTATTTTGGTTATAACACTATTATCCAGACATTTTTCAAAATCAAAATTCATATTTAATTACTTTTCATTAAGAGGAGCACTCTTGAAAATGATCTCTCCAAAAATGAAGTATATTATGGGTTTCCTTTTCAAGACTTTGCTTTTGACGAGTATTGGTTGTTTACCAATTGTTTAACCAATTGGACAGATATGACTATTAAGCCATTGTGACTTTTAAATATATGCCAACGTATTGAGTAGCTGTATATTATTATGAAAAACATCAACCTTACCGAGAAGTAAAAATAAATAAAAGAAATAATAATAATATACCGTGTTCGCTCCCAAAGTGGAGCATATGGATTTACACAGCGTGAATATATCTCCTCCGAAAGAGTAGTATATGGATTTCCGTAATGTGAAGATGTCAGACAATTGCACAACCCAATACACAATTAATATAATCAGTATGTAATCGCAAAATGTAAATGTATAAACAGTTAAATGACGAGTCATACCTTTTTGTATGATTAAATTTCTTTAATAACAAATTTCGCAAAGTTAATTACAAGGAGAAATAATAACTTAAGTTGTGACACATTTATTTTTTAAATATTTATGTCATTGATATGATTTATTAGGATTATTACGATGAAATCAAAGATTTGTAATTATAACCTATTGCTTACAATTCACAACAAATTTAAAGATAAAATAGTGCTGCAGGCTATCTGCTTAGTACACAATTCGATATTAAAATATTTCAAGAGTGAGTTTATGTAATTTAGATATTTTAAAAATAATTTGTGGTTACTACTTCGATAAGAGACACATTATCAAAACATCTATATAGTTTTGATATTGATAACTAGCCCACCTACCAAGATAAACAATTCAAATTAAAAAAAATACAAAAATTATATTTAACTTATAATTTAATATACAAATAATATAAGGTAATTTTTATACCCAAGGTAATTTTTTTTTATATTTATAACTTTGGTGAATGGCAATTCAGTTATTAAAGCTATTGAATTGGAATGATAAACAATGAATACGAATTTTAAATTTCCCGCCAAACCGGGCCTCGATTCGCGCGCTCCGGTTCAGAGCTTCGCCACTTGGTGGCCATCGCGAATGAGGCCGTCTCCCCCGCGGCCCCGCCCTCTTCCCGCTCGCGGCCTGCCCACCGTTCAGTCAAACGCCAGGCAACTGTCACTGGGGCTCAGCCCCTCGCCGGATGGGCTCCCATGCGGCGTGCGATCGTACACCCAACGAAGAAAGTGTCACGACTCTTAAATTTACAATATAAACTATAATATGAAAAACCTCGACTTATTTCACTACACCTTTATTTAAAGAATATTATTGATTTTATTCATAAACTGCCACATAAAAATTTATAACAAAGTTATAAAAAAAATCTATCTACATGATTGCATTCTTAATTATCGACTAAAGCTTTCAAAAAGATCATTCAACAAGAAGAACAGACCCATAGACCACGTCTCCCATTAATATGTAGTGTATATCAAGGAGAGAGATTTAACGAACATAAAAGAGTATTTAATATTGTATCAACACTTTCCATATATGTGATGATTGCATTAATAATAGTTAATACTTGTATACGTCAGCAAACATATTAACATCGCACCTATAGAGATAAATTAACACAAAAAAGATGAAAATCTCTTTATTTTTATATCATCTATTTCGGTTGAAGCAAAAATGAATGTTTGTAGCTTTCAAATAATTTCATAACTTCTTTTGCCAATATTCATCCTGACAATACTTTATTTATTGAGATATTAAAATCGTTTTTAATATCAGTTTCTTACCAAGAAAACAGTGATAGCCCGACAACCAATGTAATTGATGGTAATAATTATACATTTATAAATAAGTATTAATTTATTCTTAAGAAAAGGGGAATTTGTTAACATTCCCGAAGATTTTTTAAGCAGCTGGATGATTTAGAATTTCATGAAGAATAAAGGTGTCTCAACCCGATGACCATCGTAGACAGTACTGGACGTAAGTATGGAATATAAAACCCAAATAAAGAATCATGGTGAGTATATAGTGAATTAAATTAAGTTCTATTTATTTTCTTTACATAATGTAAGCATTTACTTACTTTCATATAATACACTGAACTAATTGAACTGTGTCCTTGTTTCAAAAACGTATTTTCTTCTTCGTACATCTTCTTTTCTCAATGAAATTTGTTGTGGTGACATGTTATAACAGCATATTATTTTTTTGATGTTGTGTGTTTTTAACTAAAAAATATACTGTTATTTGAATTTTTAAAAATCGTAATCTTTATGATGAAATCTATTGAAATAATAACATAAGGGATATAAAAATCAACAGGTGGATGGATTAAGGAATGACCTTACAGTGAGAATTCTCTTATTACTTGGTAAGTAAATTAATCATTTCAGCATGCTGTTAAAATACAATACATTTTAATCCAAGCTTACTATTATTTCAAATAATTTAATAAATCATTCTTTATTGATTTTTTTAAACGTATTAAAATGTATGTACTCCGTTACAGTTCAAAGATAATTTGTATTTTATTCTCGAATTCATTTGATATTTTTTATTAAAATATTTATTAAATAAATATCAGCAAAAATATATTTCGTCTAGTGTACACAATCGGTTAATTTAAAGTAGTGCTTTCTTGACCTATAACTTTCCCCCTTTGTTGCATGTCTTTCCGGCATTCCGCTGAAAAACTCAATAAGTCTTGAAACAGGATGATCTATACCTGGTGGCGTGTTTTCGATGCAACGTTCAACACACACTGTAATAAATGTTATATCCACTACACTCATAAAATACACAAATAATAATTCAGTTTGTATACCTATATAAAGTTTTTTACAGAATAACCAAAAAAATCCTATTACATTAACATTATCATCTACAGCTTTTGAATAATTCAATTTATGGAATTAATATGAAAAAATGAAAATTTTATTTTTCGATAATCGAAAAGCTGTAATTATTTAAACGATTTTCGTGAATTTTTTTAACATACAAAATAATAGAATTTTTCATTACTGTTCTAACGGATTCTAACGAAAATTCATTGAAACATGTTTAATTTTCAAAAAGCATTTGAAACCTTGGTCGTTCATTAAAAATTAGTTTCAAATATTTACAGTCATGGCTGGAATTGGTTAGCAAAATTGTTGTTATAGTGTGGTATTATTATCAAAAAATCATGTTCTATAGATATAGTTTGCTTCTTTCAATCTTGAAATTAGTTTATATTATTTAAGAGTATACAATAAGCAAATAATAAATTAAATTATGGTTATATTATAAATAGACTTTTTTCATTTATAAGTATATTTGAATCACTGATGGTTTTCATTTATTGTTTATTCGTCGCTTTCAAATATTGTTAACCAACAGATGGCGCTGTCAACTGTTTCAGTTGGTACAACCCAACTAAATTTTATTGTTAAAGATATAATTTAACTAATCTTAACGGATTTAACTGTGGTATAAAATATTGGTAAAAAATATGATTGATTTCAATGTTGATGGCATGTTACCCATATGGCTTTTATAGTGTGGTGTCATATTTATTTAAACTCGTATGAAATAAGACAAATTTTATAAACATACACACAAAATTGTCATTATTCTATAGATATTTTTGCTTAGTGTCATTCTCATAGAAATACATCAATTTCGATAAACTTTTCTTCATCTGACGAAGTGACTAATCCCGAATATTAACATTTTTAAGCCATCATTCTTTTTTCCATTTATTTTTAAAATGTTAAAAAAAGCTAGGTTTTTAATTTCAGATTAAAATACAACCGTTTCAATAGAGAATAATAAAATACGTAACATATTAACAAATTACTGTGTAGTAAATTGTAAATAAGCCTATTTTTTAAATTAAACTCGTTTAAATAGTCAATTTACTCTCTTGAATTATCTAGTGATTGAATTAACCTAACATTTAACAAATCTTTATCTTCAAAAATATGCTCAGAATCTCAGTATAAAGATTACATATATTTTTAATTAGAAATATTTATCGGTGTAAAGGTACATACTGATGAAATAAGGAATACAAATAACGATTTTAAGTACAATTCAAGTTAAATATATAACATAACAGAAATAAATATTATATTTAATTAACTTTCTTGGTTGAACATGTATTTGCCTCTGGTCTATATACATCTATATTGTATTGAAATAGATATTTACGTATAATATTATATATAACAAGGCTAGTATCTACATGGAATGTAGACTTCAACAATTGAATGTTAATTTTTACAGCTATCTCACATTCCTTTCTCCGATCTAACGTTCTATTATTAATACGAAATGCCGTACAATAACTACTCACATAGTCACAGATAGCATTTTCCTATTGAAAAACATGCCATGAACTCTGAACTTAGCATATCAAAGCGACCGAAGATGTAAATCTTGGAATGAAAAATATTGGCGAGACGTTGATTTTTACCGTAAAATAACTATCTTTTGTAAGTAAAATTTGCACTTAACCTAATTACTTTTATCTCAATGTAAATCAACGTAGTAAAAATGAATTCATTTAGAAATAACTACTATCGTTATTTGAATAACAGATGTCTGATTCACTTTTATTGAGTTAATTTTTAACTGATCGTGAGATAACATGTTGTAAAAACCGACTCGCATATTATATTATGTTGTATCTTGGAAATTATTATTTGCATGCAAAACCTGTATCATCCACATTTTTTTTTAACTTAAAAATGTTGTGTATTATTTAAGACTATTAAACAGTAATATAAATGCTATACAATAAAAGTAGACACATTTGTAACTTAAAGACGCTTCTCGTAATATTAATAATTGTAAAATAAGAAAAATGGCTGAGAAAGTCCACCATCAGATAAAATATATTATTTGTGTACAAAGGTACCAAGTCTCAATTTCGCAAAAAAGCATTTGGTGATGAAATAGCATCGCAACTCAAAAGGACAGCTCTATTAAGCACAATATAAGAAATCAGATATTTTGCTAAAGCTTTAAAAATCTTAATAAAACATGCTATCTTTTTGCTGTCGTGTATTTGGATATTCCCAAATATATCCACGTGTATTTATAAACATCAAATCATAATTAAAGAAAAACATTACTCAAAATTCAATTTGATAAATCATATCAAATCAAATCAACGTCAACATACCAAGAAAACGGCATTGCAATGTTTAATTATTATGTATTATGTTTATCACTTTCTTGATACTTACCTTTATTTATAACGATATTAAACAAAACCGGTTATTTACGCTTGAAATATAAATATAAAAAGTATATTAGACATGTATGTACTCAATTGTATTGAGTGATAGTGCTTTATGAGATTCGATTTTGAACTGAAAAATATTTAAAATTTGTAAATGTTTTTTTACGAATTGTAATTTGAGATTTTCACCGTTTTTTGTCTCCAGAACATTTATACGAAATATTTAGATGACATTAATATACACACCATTTACAAAGACTTGTAAAACATCAAATAACTATAGTAATTAGGTTATTATTGTAATGTATTAATCAATTTTATTCTACTCTATTAAAAGAGATAACCAGAACGCATTTTCCATCGTATTTTGTTTATTTAAATATTTTTTTTTTCATCTGTTTTGATTTATTTATTATTGTTTAACAAATTAGTATATTGTACGGATATTGCCATAATTTTTACAAAGAAAAAGCAATGTTTTATGTATTAGTTAATTTACCTGCAGTAATCAGTTTAAATATTATTTTAATTTAAATTCTATGAAAAGAGCTGTTAATAATTGTTCACCCAACATATTTCTCTTCTATTATGTGGACTATTTGAACAGCTTGACGATAACGCTGCATTCTTCTGCATCACAATGCCAAGCCGCTGCAGAAATTGTGCGCCGACGGCAACAACAAAGAGAATCACCTTGCAAAGGTAAGAAGGATGGATCGACCCTCAACATTCTGGACATGCAAGGTGAGCCAAGTAATTAAGCTTAAATATTGCCAATAAATAACCGACTAATACATACCTCTTTTTTTCTATTATATTGTGCACTGTGAAAGTAAATTTTAAGCTTACACAATAGTTTAAAAGTAAAAGTATTATAAACTAAACATCTCTCTAGTATTATTTATATATTAAAGCCAACCAAACCAAACGAAGAAAAGTTGGCATTTGTTACACACATAATAAATAACGCATATATAAAAATAGTCTAGTGATGTTCAGATATGAGACATTCATAAATAAATACGGTATGCATAGTTATTAAAATATAATTTATAAATATAAAGTTTTGTATAATCAAATTATCTTGAATGTATATTTAAAAACTCATAGATGATAATATCAATTCTATTACTAAACGATACTTTCTCATTGATCTATATTTATATGAAAATTGTTTTATTTATATTATTAAAACAGGTGTAAGTATAGTCTATGTGTTTTTATATTATATATATATTCATACTAATGTGTCAATTAAGAACAAGCCTAAAAATGAGATATCGACTTTAGAAAGAAAGAAGGAGATAAACCTCAGATTTTTAAAATCAATACCTTTTTTCGATAATTACAATGTATACAACTTGATACACGTTATATCAATAGAATACAAGCTGCAAATGTCGAATCAGAATCTAAATTTAGCTGTTCAGTTTTAAAAAGGGATGGATGGTCAAATTTCCGACCAGGAGACAGGACTTTCAACATACGAATCTTATTGTTTTCTCTTAAATAACTAATATATTAATGTCAGATTAGACAAATAAAACACCAGTTTTTCATGCTCTTTAAACTTGTGCCTATTTAATGTTTTGACTTTGGCCCGAAATCATTAAATAGATGTTTTTTAGACTCATAAAATTTGTTGTGTGTGGGTCCCGAACTTTTTTTTATCAATAGTCGGTTATCATTTTATCTGAAATAGCTTAATTGGATATATTTATTGCTGCCATACAATTTTGAATGTACTAAAGTTTTAATTCTATGCGAAATGTCTGGGACTCCAAGCTGTACAAGGTAAAAACTAAA